>JARJDX010047189.1:0-21031 GCA_030264735.1 Gymnusa sp. GC000175 | reverse complement strand
TATTTTTTTGTTTAGAGCGCCCTCTGACGCGAATTTAAAAAAAAGTTTCAGATAAAAGTTACTTATTTTTTTCCGTAGAATACGAATCTGCAATAAAAAATGGGGGTTGCTATTTAAGATTTAAAATTACTCCCCACCACACCCCCAAAGGTGGGGGGTGGGGGTCGTGTTAGGTGTCATTCGATAGTATTTTTAAAAATATCGAATACGTGTTTTTATGTTCTTCGATCAGATGCGTATTTCTCAAGATATTTGACCGTCCCGGAACTTTTTGGGTACATTATACTAGGAACACAGCTTAAATAAAAAACAAAAGCGCATTAACAGAGGAAATACCCATCATGCAAGGAGTTACGCGAGGAGACAGCTTAAGCCTAACATTATTTATCATAATTATGTACCAAATTATAACAAGCCTCACGTCAAATACTATACTATACGGATGACGCCGTACTAACAGCTGAAAACGAGGTCATGGTAATACACAAAGAACCTCTTCGATGCACATAGGTAGTGGATAACGAAATTATTAAATAAATCATGAACTACAAATACCTGAAAATCTACACCTACAGTAATCGCAACCTCACACCTGAAGTACGTTCTCAGATCACCTCTGCGATATCTTCTGGAGCAACAGGCTACTGAAAGTAAATTGCGTACATACAAAACATATTTACATACGCTGCAGAAACCAAAGCGGAAACAGCCTCAACCAAAAGTTTGAGAACGTCAGAAATGAGATCGCTGACAGTAAATATCCGCAATAGAATGAGAAGCAAAAAAATCTGTCAAAAATATAACGTGCAAGACATGTAAGATCGGTCAGAGTAAGACGAATGAACTGGAGATGCGCTTCAAAACAGCAGAAATATTGGAGTTTAATACATAGATAAAATTTGTCTTTTGAAAACAAAAATAATTTTTGTGGCCTTGTGTCAAACTTTTTAAAAATGGAGGCTGATGGCATCCTCATGTGACAGGTGGAACATCCAATGCTATATATTTTAGTTCCCGAATTCTTCGAACACATTATATCGGCTATTTTATATAGACCGATTGCATGTTTTATAAATTATTTAGTAAATCCAAAGCTTTCTTATCATTCATTCATACCACTGCACTTTCTTCTTACTTTTAATTGGGAAATTTTTATTACAAGTAAAATAAAAACATCGATATTCTAATATTTACTGATAAATATAGTTTTTATATCCCTTTGATGCTTGTAAGAAATGGATATAATTCCTGACCCTTCCGCTTTCAAAATGTGATATGTGAATTTTTAACTTTAATAAAGTACAGCAAATTTATTGTCCACATATACCTTAATTTTTAAAAATTCTTTCTGATAATTGGCAATCAGAAAATATATTTTATAAAAGGTTTAGGGTTACACTTATGACCAAATTTTTAATAATTTTGAATAAACAAATTTCGACTATATATTAGGATAAAAATCTGTTTGTTACAGGTGGAATTTTACAGATTTTTTTCATTCGTTCATGATGATTTTTCGAATATTATGCGGAGAATGGATCGAACCTTTGTGGGATTGTATGAGGGCAGAAAAAACTGAGGTATGTAAATGCAAGTCAAATATTTGTCAGAGATATTGATCTAATCGTTATTGTTTTTCTAATGTGATCATTCTTTAACGCACTTTTTCGAATCTTTGATTAAATTCTTAAACGATTTAAATATATCGCTCTAAAAACTTTTTTGTACTAAAAAAAAACTTTTTCTTCGTAAAAAATTGCAGCAAAGTAAACGATCGATCGTTGGGAATGAGGCAATTTAAAACTTTAATACTTTTTTTTAAAATGGCTTTTAAAATTCACATTGTTTATCTAAAATGTAAATTATAGGGTCCTGGGATATGTTTAGCAATATTTCTACCTACACTAGTTATGGGCAACTTCATGGTCCTTAATCTCTTCTTGGCTTTGTTGCTCAACAGTTTCAATTCTGAGGAATTGAAAACGAGAAAGGAGGTATTCATAAAGGGGAGTGTCTCTAACAACTTACCATTCGGCACAGTAGTATCTTGCCCAACTAATGCTTAAATTTAAAGAATTTTTTAAACCCACCCTCAATACACTACCAAATATATTCGATTTAATACTTCTAAATTAACATAAACCCACTTCTAGTTTGGGTTCTACACGCCGTAGTAGCATTAATAGTTTATTATTCATTTCGCATGAACGTATGCATGATTTCTCATTAAACCTAGATTATATAATACCTTAATTTACATTCATCCTTATAATATTTATCAATATTTTAAAACATATAAATACTTATTTAAACCTGCGAACTTATTTATATGTAATACCCATAAATTCAAAATATATTTTTGTTTTACAGTTTCAGAGGATATTTGTTACTCTAGTAGTTACACTAAAACTATTGAAATGCTTTCAATGTCCTAGAGTTTATCTAGTAAAGTAGTTTCCTAAATCTAGTTACCTAATAAGGATATAAAACCAAATAAAACTTTCGAACAGCTATGTAATCTTCAACTTTTCTTTTAAAATCTAATTTAATACCGAAAAAAATCTTTACATTGTAAGACAATAATTTCTTAAACTCCCATTTTAAAAAATATTATTTTTAAAATATTTAACCCAACCATAGACGCGCGTCACAGTAAAGCATTAAGGATTAATTGAAAAGCCAATCTGATAAAACCATAAATAGATAAAAAAAAATACCCCAAAAGAAATTTGAAGTATTTTATCAAAACTGATTAATGTCCAAAATGACTACCATTTTGTTGTAAAGATAAACTACTCGTTTTTTATAGCTTCCTCTAGTTTAGGGGCGGCAAACCTTTTTGTTCCTTACTATTTTTAATACTAGTCTGTGGGTTACTAAGTTCGAGTCGTCACTTGAATGGTGGGTCACTGAAAATTTTTTAACAGAAAATTGACCCTTTTATTGGTTCTCACTTTTATGATATAAAAAATAAGTTTATAAAAATCAACGTTCAAAAAGATGAAAATCTAATATAATCAGATCTTTTTGGTTTGGGAGAAATAAGACGATCTACAAAAAATTGTCTTAAATAACTAAGAAGCCTCATGCGCAATGTGAACTGTTGCCCTATCCCAGGGATCAGCAGACCGCGGCTTCGGAGCCTAATGCGGCTCTTTGCACAGGCGTTTGCGGCTCTTCAGACATCAACTTTTCATTTTATTAGCAAAAAAACAAATGTTTTATTTAATTTTTATAATTTAGCATCGAATTACTTTCCAAAATTCATTTCACACTTTTAGGTTAACAAATTGCTTGTAGACAGCTATTTATAATATTTTGCACTAAAAACATTTTAAAAATTTCCTTGTACGATTTCTGTCTTATTAGGCTTTTGAGTTATTTATATTTTTAATTAACGTTTTTATTCAAGTTTTAGGATAATATCGATACAAAAACTTAAAGATTTATTTGATGTATCTACTTTTGTTGTAGCTGTAATAGTCTTCGTTTTACTGGCAAAAAACCTAAATATTTATTTTTATTTTTATTGCTGTAAGTTTTCGAAACACCAATGGGAAAACTTAACTATGGAAAAGCAATAGGTAAAGACAGAATTACTGCAGAAATCTTAAAACTAGCAGAAAAAGATACTCAACTAAAGCTGCACAAATTAAAATGCATGTGAAAAAAAATATATGTCAGCAAACGAAAAACCTGTATTTTATGCCCCATTCACAAATAAGGCGGCAAAACCAACTGCAATAACTTCCGAGGTATAAATATAAAATACCATCTAATGTGATAAATGACAGAATGAAAGTCTACGCTGAAGAAATTGTAGAAGATATCAATGCGAATTTTAAAAGAACTGGTCAACAATAGATCAAACTTTCGTAGTAAGTCAAGCAATGAATAATTCAGGGAATCAAACTTAAATCTGCACTGTTGGTCAATCGACTTTCGGAAGGCGTGTAATATTATAAGTAAGAAAAGACTAAAATTTGGCTTTAAAGTAACGAGCACACCAAAAAAGTCAAATATCATAATACATAATGAAGAATCAGAAAAATTTGTAATCATAGCCGAAGGGAGATCCGTTGTCAGATCTTTTGTTTTAATCTTGCAATATGCGAGTGGTGATGTAAAGATTGGTACTATTTTTACAAAGCCCTATCAAATATGCTGCTACGCAGACGACATTCTGCACTTGGGTAAAATGGGAAAATACCAGCGAAAACACTTAAAGAACTATCAGTAAATGCAAAAAGAATTGGACTGGTAAAAATAACAAAAAAACTAAATGTCTAAAAGTTTTAAGAAAAATACAGATCATCCCCTCCAACATCTAAAGATGGGCGAACACACCTTTGAACAAGTCTGCAGTTGCAAATGCCTAGAAGTATAGTTTAATGCATTAAAAAGAATAATTTTAGGGGTACAAGAAAGGACCCAAACAGATCTCTGCCACAATGCTTATCTGAAATTCCTTATTGGAAATTAACTTTAAAAGAGACGCCGTCTAGCGGTAGATCACACGATCTACCGCTAGACGCTAGACTAACTCGAGTCGGTAGACATTCATTGTATTTATATAGAATTCTTTTGACAAATAAGTGTTTTAATTGTTAAATTTTAAATATTTTCTGTTTTGTGTGAAAACATACAAAAATACTTCTTACATTTGCTTCTAAGCTGTAAATATTACTGAATGATACCGACTAAAGTGTCCATTGACAAATTGATCGCAGCGCCACCACTAGGTAAAGTTAATTCCCAATTATTACAAAAAAATGTTAAGTACAATATATGTATTTATATCCGTAAAATCTAAATTTTCAATAAAAAAATGGGTTTTCATTTAAGAACTCAAAGTTGCACCTCACACTCGCTGCCAATGGGTGAATGGGGAGTTAGAATTATGAGAAAATCAGATGCGCCTTCCAAACCCTTAAATTTGTCTGAAAGATTTTGTCTTTTCGAGATCATTCTTTATTAAGATTAAAATAGGACACCCTGTATATGCTTTTTGTACACGCATGCCTTAAGCTTGGTACGTGCACCGGCGATTTGCGAAAAGCGATTATCACAAAATCTTGCGATATTGTTACCAGCTAGTTCATGCAGTAGCGATTTTAATCGCAAAATTTAGTTAGTTTTATAGGGAATTTTGTAGAAGTTGAAAGAACTGGATCAGGGATAACAAACCAGAGCCTGTGTTGAGTTTACATGTGTCAAATTGTTTTTCCTAATCTTTTTAGTGTTCTACAGTGTTTTTTTTAATTTTTCCGTGTAAATTGTTTACTTTTGTTATTATTTCGTTTCTAGTTGTTTTGTTTGTAATTATTTATTTATTTTACTTAAAATGAATTGTTTATAAAGCATATGATAAAAGCAACTAACGTGTTCAACAAGAGAAATAGAGTTGGCAATGGCTGGTGTTTACAAATATTTACGCATGTGCAGTACAAAATATGACCGGCGGAATCGCAGAAACTTGAAATCATTTCAAGCTCTGCAATAATCGCAAGATCTTAAGTGTTAAGTTGACGCCTAAACTGCGTTTAAATTCAACCAATCAGAACAAAAATCGCTTTCCGCATATCGCCGGTGCATGAACCAAGCTTTAGGGGCAGAACCCATAATCCTGAGTAAAACAGTGTAATGATACTATTCTAGTGGTGATTTTTAGAATCTTGACATCTTGCAAGCAAATAATGTAGGAATCATATGTCTGTGTATGATAAATTCATAAATCTTTAAAATAACTCAAAATCGTCCAATATAACTTTTAAATCTCATTGTGGCCAATACATGACTTTATTATACATTAGAAAATATTTAATTTTAAACCTCTTAGTTTCCCTGGACAAAATTCTACCAATAACTAACCAAATTTAAATTTACATGGTACAAATTATAATTTTTTTTTATGAACCCTGCCCACAACAGATATTTTTTTATTTTGGTCAATTCTTGTTCAGGAGAAGATTATTTTTAATGATTGCAATACTTTGTCTGACATTTGTGGTAAAAACTCATATTTTTCAAAAAAGCATGTTTAGCTAAATCAATGTGACCAAAGGAAATTAACATTACTAACTGAAAGAGCTGCTATAGCTTAACTGGAATGTTAAGTTTATTATATTTTCCAACAATTAGAAGCAAACCTAAAGTAGATAGATGCCGAGGGTTAATGGTACAATACATACAAACCCTGAGTGGTTTTTAAAGTCCCTAATATATTTAATTTTTTTATGTTAGTATAAAAAATAACCTTGACATAATTAACTTTTATTGCAATTACTTCCTGTGAAAACCTAAAACAAAAATAAAAAAAAAGAAAATAAATAGTGAACTAAATAAAACAAAGATCCTTGTATAACTTGTGACACAAACAAGCAAACTTTTCAGGTGATGGACAAAAATTAAATTATAAAAAATACATGCTTGAAATTAATAAGAGGGCTTAATTATCTCAATATATTATTCGTCAACAATTGAAGAAATAATAAAGTGGATCAATCATTATTATTTTTCTACATTGACATACAACATGATCATATTATATAATATTTACAAGTTTATTTCCTTCTTGCATAGCGATAATTCGCAAATATAAATATATATTATGTAGACCATCACCTTTACAAGTTTCCATAATTCCTGCTAAAAATAGAATCAAAAATCATTACAATTATTTAATTTCAAGTGTAAAGCAGCGATCTTTACACTAAAAGAAAAACGACGCTGCAATTACTAGAGCAATCAATATAATAAAAATTTAATTATAATACATAATAATCAATCTAAATAACAATTGTTTATTTGAAATAAAATAAAATTGCATTTTTGTTGCTATTTTAAATATATATGGATGTATATATATTAAAAAGAAAAATATCTTAGCATTAGTATTTCTCACTTACAGCCACATATATGCTCGCACAGTGTCCATAGTGTTGGTGTGGGTAATAAAAGAAAAATAAGGAAAAAAATAAAAGCATTACTTAACAAGGTTGTTAAATAGTCGTGATGGTCAGTTTCCTTTTTTAAATTGGGGTATGCCGGAGGGTTAGGGGTAGATATATATATATATTATATTATTACATGATAGAGGAGAAAATGCAACAGCCTTTTGTTACTTGTATTTTAAGCTGCGTTAGTATTTGCGTTTTTTTTAAATAAATTTTAACACAGTCCGATGTTGAATTATTTTGAGTTGAGTTTTTTTTAATTAATCTTTGTAAATTATTATTCGTTTGCTCTTCAGTCTCAGTTATAGATCTTGATGGCCTTTTCTAGGTAATTAAAACGAGCTCGTTTTGGTGCTTTATTTATATGCTCTAAACCTAACCATGGCTTGGTATGACTCGCTAAAATATTATTTATTTTAATACTCAAATATATTTTTAAAATTTGATGATTGCTACCTGGTGCAGGGTGTGATTGGGGTTTGAAATCATTAATATTCATAATAAAATCATCATCTGTAATGAAATTTGCTCTTCCCATTGAAACAATTGCAAATTTAAATTTCTCAAATTCTTTCTCAGGGAAAGTTAATTTCTTTTGAATTCGCTCTAAAATTAAGAATGTAATGAAATTTACATTTCATATTAATAAACCATCAAAATCAAAAAGAATTACTCTCAGGGACAAATTAGCCATCTGGCAAATGTCAGAACGGTCTGTGTTTATCTTAAGAATTTCAATATTCCACTTTAAATAACAAAAATGATTCTAAAAAATTTAAAAGTCTAATGTTTATACCAGTTCTTCTTGATTTTGCTAGGGAAAAAATTTTGCATTAAAAATAAAATTACCTTTAACTTTACCAAAAGTTTCTCCTTGTTTAATTTTAATGAGAAAAGGAGTACCAAATGTGGAAAATATATCTTTTTGGAAATGGGCACAAGGAGCAAGAATTTCATCTTCTGCTAATTGCATTTCATCCCTTGGTATCTCCTCTATTCTATATGTTTTAGTTGTGCACTGAAGTAATGATTCAAGAGAGACATCTTCTTTAGGACCTAAGCATACTTTACTACAACTCACTTCCGTCAACCTAAAACATATACTTTATTATTTTTTTATACCATTTAACCTTTTCAGGTCAAGTAGCAGAGCATTTAAATAGACAGAAATCACATAAACTATTTAGGAGTAGAAATTGTTATTTAACAAGAAACAGTTCTGAACAAAGTAACAACCAACTGACAATCACCATCAACACAACCAACAGCAAAATGCAGTTGACCACAACACCCTAATAAACTAGAATATATGATATCAAATTAATGGAGAGAATGGACACAATGCTGTCTCTTTTTGCAGTCCTAGTACCAAAGATGCCATAATGTCCAAAGAATTCCTGAAAATAACATAATGGAATGCAAATAACCTCGCTGTACCCTACCAGGAGCTAAAAATATTTGTAGACAATCACAACATAGACATCACTCATATCATAGAATCCTATCACACAAGTATAAACCATGTTCTTCTTCTTATTGTGCCTCCTTACAGAGGTTGGCGATCATCATGCATATTTAACAGTTGAATAGATTTGGACCTTTAACGACATTCTTCTCATTTTACCATGTTAATTTTCTAAATTATAATATACAGGGTAGACAAAGTCTGAAAATGGTTAAATATCTTAAGAAAATATACTTACATTTAAAAAACAAAAAATACTAGTTTGATATTAAAAAAAAATCTATTCAATAATGTTTAAGTAAAGCGTTCCACCCACAAGGGGGGAAGTGGGAGCTTAACTTAAACATTAAATAGATTTTTTTAAATATTAATCAAGTGTTTTTTGTTTTTTAATTGAAAGTGGGTGACGAAATTTTAAATAGGGACCCCCGTTTTTTATTGCAGATTCAGGTTCAATGGTAAAAAATAATTGAGACTTGTTATCATATTAGGTGGCGCTGTAAACGCAGAAAAAAAATTTGTTTTTTTCTGTGAATTCTGTTATAAAAGAGGGGATTCTATCTTGAAAATTTAAAATGCTTCTCACCCTACCGCAAGGGAGGAAATTTATATTTTAAAATAAAAACATTTACTTTTTATTTCAGATTCGTATTATGCAGAAAAAAAATGCATACATTTTTCAAGAAACAATTTTTTGTAATTATTGTAAAAGCAAATTAATTAAATCTTGCAATAATTTTTTCCTGCAAATACAGCCCCACCTGATATGATTACAATAAAATTTTGTGAGTAAAAGTTGTGTGTTTTTCATAGTAGAACGTGAATCAGCAATAAAAAATGGGATTTCCAAATTAAAATTGTAAAGTTGACTCCTTTTTTACCCAAAAGGGGGGAAGTACGACGCTTTACTTATAATTAAAGATATTCCCTCGACATTTGCAAAATATAGGATATTGGTGAAACTTTGGGAATATGTTTCTTATGTAATAAAAACATTTATCGTAATTTTTCATATTCTTTGACCTCCCCGTTTAGCAATAAAAATCAATTTGAGCAAAAAAAGTATGATACAAATATAAGTGGTAGTAGTAGTAAGATTCAAACTAAATTGCATATATTAGTAGAAAATATGGTAAACTATTTTTTGCTCTCCACAAAAAATTGACCACGTGGTTATGAAGTTATTCACTCTTAAAGTAGAATTTCTTTGCAATAATATTAATAGTATTAGCTATGATAACTGATATCCAGCGATACGTGGCAACGTTGTAAATGACTCGAAATTTGTGTCAGCTTTTTTGACTAACATAACTTTAATTAAAGCTCAATGTCACATATGACATCTATTTATAAAAAAAACTATTTGTACTTATATTTACTGATTTATTACTAGTAAATATCCCTTTGCAACAATGTATCACATCATGTATAGAGAAATCCATGCTATGTAGATATTAGTAAATTTAAATAAGGCATTTCAAGTATACCACGTGACTTTTGACTGTTTCCAGACTTTTTGTTCACCCTGTATACTTAGTATACTCATGCAACAAGTATCATAGATCATAATAGAACACCTGAAAAGCCAAATAACCAACTCTGCACTTTATGCCCCACCTAAACACAAGATAAAAGAAAACAACTTTCCAGAATACTTTAACACACCAAGCATATACTTCATAGCCAAAGGGGACTACAATGTGAAGAACAAAATCTGGGGATCAAGCAAAACCCTAACAAGATGTAAAAACACCAGAGCTAATAGGCTTTAATTCGACCTAAAATATAGACATATGCAGTGGCTTCTAGAAAAAAAAATTTAAACTGAGTACAGCTACTTCTGTATAAAACCACCATCAAACCAAATGCGGCTTAGCGAGTAACTACAACATAAAAAAATTCAGCGTTTCCAACCAACGGTCATCATCAACGCACCCAAACCCTGTAGTACACAACAATGCTAAGTATCAAGGATCAGCGCTCATCCAAACAAGCAAGAGAACAAGATGAATATGACCAAAGCGTGACCCACTAAACCAGATTCAATCACTTATGACATCTCCTCAAACCATGTAGTCATAACTTAAACTAAGTAAAACAAGAAGAGTAGTGCCTCCAATGGGCGACCCTTCCACTCGTTTACTACTCACTGCTACAATATTTACCATTGTCTTGTCAGACAGATTGTAAAAAATTAACAAAACTACGATTACTCTTCTCTCAAAACTTTGCATTGAATTTTTTAATGCAGGTGTAAGAAAAATTATAGGTAGAATTCGATTTCTAAGCAAATAAAAAATGTCAGATTATCTATACAAACGCAATGTCAACAATTTTTTTGAATTCCTGTCAAACGTTTTAAAGATGGAGACTGATGGCATCCCTATCTTGACAGCAGATTTGAATTGCTAATTAGAATAGCAGTATGTCTCTGCAACTTCTTTTTGTTAAAATTTATGTTGGCAATAACTCCACCATTGACATCTGTCACTTTTGACAGATACATAACCATATTTAAATAATTTTCAGCTGATTGGAATGACACTATGTTTCTGTAACTTGATGGGAATAATTTTACTACTAATGTTGCTTAGCAACAAACAGTGAGTTCTTAAAATGCTAAATTTTGAGAAAATGGTTGGGAACAAAATTTGTTGCAACTTCCAAACACTCTTGTACTTGCATGTTCTTTTCATAAACTTGGTAGGCGGATTTTAACCAAGTCCCTGGGACCTCCCAATTTTTGTTAAATGAAAAGTTTGTTTTTCAGGCAATCAGTTATGAGGTATGGGGTGTAAAGAGGACACACAGACAGACGCGATTTTCAAAGTAAAAACATATCCAATTGAGACTTTAGAAAAATAAATGTAACTTTAGGAAATTAAAAAAATTATATTAACATTACCTAAGTTTTCCAGTCCCACCTTCTGATAAGTCAATTTGTTTCTTAGCTTCTTCTAGTAGATCACCTACAGTACCACCTTTATTTGGGTATAATATTAATTCTTTTTCATCCTTCATCTTAGGACCCATGTACACACATTTAAATTGTTTTTTATTCTCTAACTCATTAACTCGAATGCTTAACTGTTGATAGAAAATCTTTTTGGGGGCTTTAGGTTTTGAATATATAAGAAGGTCCTTTAGTGTTCCTTCAAATGTGCATCTTAGAGGATTGCCAGGACTATCTTTATAACTGCAATAATTTTGGTTAATTTAATTTGTGTGTGGTGGTATTTGGAAATGGTACCTTTGACATTTAAAGAACTGTAATAAATATGGATCTGTGCCAACCCTTTGGGCTACTGCTCTTGCAATTTGTTCATATGTCATTCTCAATGAGAGTTCCATAGTAAAACCTTGATCATTTGGAACACATTTATCAACAAATGTTACTTCCACTCGATAAACGAGATCTTTAAAAAAGTCTATACATGTTGGTAAATCAGAAAGCTCTTCTCTTTCTTCTTTTTCAAAAACTAAGATATCACCATCCATTAATTCATCTAAAACCTACACAGAAAAAGTAAATTTTTCAAATTCATATGTGACTTGTACCTTTTCAAGGGGATCATTAAGATTATTAATTTTTTCTATCATATTAGGTCTAATTTCTTCATAAAGAACTAATTCGGTATCAGAAGGAAAACCGGCTCGTTCGTTAAGTAATGGAACAATATCTGCTAATTTACTAGTTACTGGTAAATAGCTATGACCACAATAATGCATTTTTTTCTGCTTTGGATCATACAGTTTAAAAAACATCAATACATCTGCTTCCTTATCGAAGGGTGGAAGAGTAGCAACTCCTAAATCAGGTTGTAATAATTCTAAAAATATATTCCAAGGATTTTGAGTTTCTGAAGCGTCGAAAACACTTTTATGAAGATCCGCTTCCAAATCCAGCATACTTGGGCGGAAAGTATTGTTAGAGCGTGTATTAAAAGGCCATGGCCTAATTTGTTCTGGAGGATATTTAAAACTATCAGCTAGCATTTCCATCATTTCAGCAACAGTTGCTGTCTTTTTTATTTTAAAAACACGGTACAATGCTTTTTCTGAGTCATACAGATCATTTCCTTGATGGCCATCAAATGAATCTTCAAGGAGTATGTTTAGGGTCATGTATAAATGTGCTTCACTTCGTTCTTTGCGTCGCACTTGTTCCATACGTTTCTCTTCTGCTAATCTGTCTGCCAGCTCAGTTGGGATGTCAGCATCTGTTACTTCTTGCAACACATTATGCAGCTCAGAATCTCTAATGTACACCAACATGTATGCATTTGTACAATGTTTTACAGTCATATTCATATCTTCATCATGTCCTCCATAATTATGTTCAATAGCCTCTTGTTTTGTACATCTGGAAACCACATCATCGTCGAATTTACACCACTTACCATCTCCTGTAACAATTACATGAGCTTATAACCTTTCCCAAATTTTCTAATATTTGTTTTGTATAACATATCTAACCTAAAAAGGTGCAAATTCTAACCTAGAAATGTGCAAATACTAATAAAAAAGTAAGCAAATTCTAACCTAAAATTTACACATTAAAGCAAATGAAAGCGCTCAATCAAAGTTTATTGAAAACCTACATTTTTAATGATTGTTATTATCAAAACAAAATGACACCCATATTTAGTGCTTAATAAAAAGATTAATAAAACAAGTAATAGAAAAATATTATTACCTTTAGGATTAATAAAAACAACATAATGTCCCCCATGATTGTCGCCTGAATGAACAAGAACAGCATGAAGTGTGTAATTAGCTGGATCAGTAGGTTGCTTGTCCTTATCTTGCAAATACGTATCCAAAGAAATTTTTTCATAAAATTCAAACCTGTCATTAAATTTAACTGAACAATCTGTGATGGGATCATATTGGAATCTCATTAGATGTAAGTGAAGTATAGGTGGGAAAGCTGAAAATATAACACCTTTTTCAGCATCTTGTAAACCATGTTCTCCAGCATCATATTTGTTGTCTCCATCCAAAGTTTCCTTTTGTATGTAATCATTAAAAGATTCATCAACTATAATAAATGTAAAAAAATTAAATGTGCAATGGACATTTTTGGTAAATTTGTCGCTTACTATTTTTCTTTCCTTTAATATTAAGTTGAATATCATAAAACGTTTCAGACCTGGTGCTTGTATAATCAACATTTTTGCAACGAATGTAAGACATCATTTTGCCTTCAAATAATTTTGGAACAGTACCTTCAACACAGGTTCCCTTCATTTTGCTTTCCAATTTATCCAGAAGCACCTAAATTTTTATTCGATAAATATAAATATTACATCGTAAATTTAATTACATACTCTTAAAAATTCTTGCACATCATGCTGCATGAAAGAATCTAAAGTCTCCCAACCAAAACTCTTTGTTAATTTTTTGGTGCCTACAGGTTTATCACAGAACTGAAGCTCATGAAAAACCCTTTGCAAAGCCAGTGCAACTGACTTTGTAGAATCATCTGATTCTGTAGGCATTTTATAAACTGCCTTTCGAAGTTGATTAGTAAAGTAAAGAGTTTGAAGAAGTGAGTTCATATAACATGTGGCTCCTTGGTTTTTAAGTCCTACATAACCTGTGTGTTTCTTGCTGTCCCAAGAAACTCCATGTGGTGCGTCAGCTACTACATGAACTTCCAAAGTGATTGTATCATCTTTTATGTAACCTTTTTCTGTGTCTAAGACATCATTCCAACCCATGAAGTGGGAAAAACCCCAATCATTTTCCTAAGTAAACAATAAACTGTTTATAAGCATAAGCATATTTGATTGGAGAAAATCTGAATAATCTGTACTTTTAAATACACTTTTACTCAAAATTGTACAAGATGACTTTATTTTTAATATTTTGTAATTTCCCATGAAATTTTCCGTTATACCTATCATACCAGATATTTAAAAAAAAAAAACTAAAAAGGCAACGTTTATCTAATTTAACCGACATCGTATCTCTTACGGTTCTTGAAATCCCCACCTCGATCAACTTATCTGGGACACCGTGTATACAGGGTGAGCTGCTAAGAAAGATCGATTAGGCTGCAAATATAAAAAAATTCAAGCTTTTAAAGTGACATTTTTTTATGTTGGAAATAGGCCATTTGCTTAACATATTTTTATGTTTACAGGGTGATCCATGTTCTACATACAAGGTACAACTTTGATATTTTAAATATAACACCCTGTATATTTTTATATTTACGCACAGATTGTCAAACGATATTTCTAATAATATATTCATAACTTACGTTTGAACTGACATATTTTTCACAGATATTGACACTTTTGAAAATTTTGAAGAAAATTAAAGTCTCTTAGCTTAAGAGATTTAAATTTTCTTCAAAACTTCCAAATGTGTCATTATATGAGTATAAGTGACATATAATAAACGGAGATATCTTTAGATTAGATTAGACCTTCACCTGTTTTAGTGTTAACATTTAAACCGTTAAATTGTACGTAAAAATCATGGTATGTCTGAGAAATGGTGTTTTTAATAATTATGTACCCTCCAATAATTAATTGCGGGCCCGGACTTGAAAATCATGATGTTAAAGAAATGGTTTAATGATTATGTTACTCTACAATATTTTGTTGCGCGTGCGGACGGACTTAATTAATTTTATAAGCAAACGGTCGGAAACATTACACGTATTACATATTTAATAATTTGTTGGACGTGCGGGACTTAAAAATCATGATATGTCAGGGAAATGGGATTATGTACCCTCCAATAATATGTTGCGTGTGCGGGCGGATCTAAAATTAATTTTTGAAAGCAAACAATCAAACACATTACATGTTTTAGGTGTTTTATAATTTGTTGGACGTGCTGGAGGTCTTAAAAATCATGGTAATGGTATATCTGAGAAATGGTGTTTTTAATAATTATGTATTCTCCCATTTTTTGCGCGAGCAGGCGAACTTGAAATTAAATTTTAAAGAACATAATCAAGCATCTTAGACGTTTTTAGGCGTTTAATAATTTGTGTTTTATAGTTTTAAAGTATTTTTTGCACTACAAATTTTAATTGGAAAAAACGCAAAAATATATGTATATATATTTTTTTAAGTTACTACGTTAATATTACGAGAGCGGCGTTTAGTTTTTAACTGACACACGTAACAAAATAACAAATTGCCAGCAAATAACCCCATTGGTCCCATTTAAACCTGTAGTTTTGTTCCCGTCAGTGTAATATACCTTCATTGATTACTGCTTGAATTTTAAGCAATGTATTTACTTGCCAAACAGATTGTACATTTAGAACATGAAAAAACCGTTTGACATTTTGATTTCTACAAGAAGCTGCTGCCAGGGACAAGGTGCGCTCTATAGTTCATATAGAGAACTTCTTTTTGGCCTTTTCTGAAAGCTTCCTTTTTACACCTTCAACATCACCAGCCATACTGGATGCACCATCAAACCAAAATGCAATAATATTCTCATCATTTAAATAATATGTGTATATGTGTAACATCAACTAACTTAAATAGCGTTCCTTTTGTGATTTTGTAAATTGCAGGTATTTGGTACCAGTCATATTGACTGATTAAAATACCTTAAATGTAGATATTAAATAAAATAAAATAAATAGTAGTCAAATCTTTGTCAATTGTAACTGCAATAGTTTCTGCAAATGTTCATGTGTGCAATCTATGCATAAGATACCAAGTTTATACCGTTCAATTGAGACAAACGAACCGTCGACGCCGTTGTATTTTGCCTTGCAAAATTCCTATCTATCTTGCAGGTAACATGCCTCTATGTGAAAATGAAGTTTTAATTTTTTCAATTATTTTAAATTAATAATTTCTAACCAGGTGTACATCACACTTAAAAATTACATTACAACAATTTTTTTGTGTTCTAAGTTTGATTTTTATGCTGAGATATAAAGTTATGTCGTTTACCTTCTATAGGCGATTGAAATTAATTTTTTCCGCCATATTTTAGGGCGGAGTTTATGCATGTGGTGGGTAAAATAAGGAAAAAAACGCGCCAATATCGAAAATAAAGTTGACATCCAGAGATCATACGTTTACGAGTTATAAGACTTTTTTGTAGATCTTTAGACGATCTACAAAAAAGTATTAAATTTTTTTTAAATAGGGTTACCGCTACGGAGATATCGCCGTTTGTTTTTTAACTTTAGAGGCGTCGCGACGCTAAACCGAGCGTCGGAATTTTTGTTTTTAAAAAAAGCGCCAGAGAGCACTTATTTTTTAATTCGCCAGAGTGAATTTTCTTAAATATGTTTCGGTCAAAAAAGGCGAAAACTATTTTTTAATTTCGACATTAAAATGTGGGTGGACCGAATTTTTCGGATCGACGCGATATGCAAAAAAGTATTTAAAAAATTTTTAATTAGTGTTACCGTTTCAAACATATTGAAGTTTCTTTCTTTCTTCTAATTTAAGGTTATGGAAACGGAATGTTGAAGAAGAAACTTCAGTATCCCCGAAACGTACTAAATGAGTGCTATCTGACGCTTTTTTATAAACAAAATTCCGGTGCGTCGTTTAGCGTCCGACGCTTTTAAAGTTAAAAAAATTAACGACATCTCCGAAATGGTAACCCTAATTAAAAAAAACAAAATACTTTTTTGTAATTTTCTTAAGACCTACAAAAAAAATCTTATAACTTGAAAACATGTGATCTGCGGATGTTAACTTTATTTTCGATATTAGCATGTTATTACCTAATTTTACCCACCAGGTGCATAAGCTCTGCCCTTAAATATGGCGGAAAAAATTACTTTGAATCGCCTATTGGTCTTATAAAAAATTAAGCTTTTTTGAAACAGACTATTGATAAATAACAGTACCAATAGGTGGCAGCACTTCTGCTCAAACAGCTGATCTCAAATGAGTAGTTTTAATTCTATTTTTATCCCTTCTTGAGCAGCACACAGAAACAATATTTTGTACAAGATTTGTAGAATTTTTAGCTCATTTTGCATTTGTAAATGGAAGTAATCAGTCACCAATAATACTCTTTGGACAAGTTCAGTTTTTGCCTCCAGATTCTCAATAGAATTTTTTAAAATTTAATGGCACAAGCTGCCATGGCTATGGACCAAAAAAATTAATTATAAATACACAAATTATTCATACTTGCTCCAAGTGGATTGATTAATGTATTTATTACTTATTCGACTTTTTTTTTTTAATTAATTTTGTTTTTACCTTGGAATAAAATAAATGTTGAATTTTTCTTGAAAAAGGTTCTACATCTGATCTAACAGAAAGAAGCCTCAATTCGGCAACAGCGTAACAAGACCAGGAACTTGATTCGCTTTCCCCATTACATTGTAGGAAGAAACCCAAAGATCTCGTTGCTGGGGTACGCTCCTGTGCATGACTCGTCCTTGGCATTACCATGATTTTCCATGGCAAATTTCTTACATAACATGGTGGAGACAAAACTGAATCCTAAGAATTAAACTAAGATTTAAAACTCAGTTCGTAGTTTATTTTTATTGAAATACCTTTAATTTGCTGAATTGTGGTACAGAAAATCTGAACGTTGCTTCTGACCTAGCCTCATCTTCATCCATGTCAGCATCCTGCACACTCATAGTTGGGTCTATTTGTGGTCCAATAACAACATCGCCGTTCTGGGAGTCCATTTCGCCCCCACCTGCATCTGTCATGTATTCCATTGGAGTAACTAACAATAAATTACAGCCATGTATTTGCTACGGAAGCCCCTAGCAGTAGGATATAGGAAGCAGCACTATTTTAAAATGTACTACAAGCTTAGAGCAAAATTTATTTTGGCAAAATTACTTAATACTCACTGTTAATGATCAGTTTGATTAATTTTTGATATAATTTATCGACACAATTTGTAAATTTTGATATGAACTGATGAATTTTGATTGAAATATAGGATTATGACAGAAAATGTGAAAAATAATTAAAACAATTGACATTGATCATTAATTGTAAGACTGCCACATGTTGGGGAAAAAGTACAATGAAATTAAAATTTTGCAATTGAAGTGCACTAATAAAGTGATCATTCTTAAATTTTTTATATTTTACGTTGTGGTTTTAAACGATTGAAAGGAGCGCGTTAAATATTGAATTGATTACTGCTAATTGTAAATGTGATTAATTAAAAAGGAGTAGTGGTAATTGAAAGGGAGATATGAGGTAATAATTTGATATTAAGGAAATTGTGCATGAAAGTAGAGGTTACAAACCTGTCAATTAAATATTGGAATGTCAAAAATTCACAAACAAAAGTATTGTGGTAAAATGAAAAAACAATTGACAACGCGGCTGTCAAAACGTAGTTTTAAAATGTCATTGGATGGAGCACAGAAAGGACGGCCGTTTTTTTTTGTAATGTTCAAAAAAAAAATATTACCTTCTTGCGTCTCCATTTCTTCAACATCGCTGACGATATTCTGCGGGTTGATTTCATTTCTTCTTTCGCCAGTCACGTGGTTCATGTTGAGGGGTGGCGTCTTTGAGAGCGACGTCTTCTCTTTGCAACCGGTCCCGAAAACACTCTTACTCCTCTTGCAATTGACGGACTCTTTGTCCGGCGTTACACAACGAAAAACTGGTTGATTTTGCGAACTATTCTTAGTGCTCGATACGGCGGTCAGTTTGACGAAATGCTTACTCGCGATGCGCCCAATGTCTGCTGTTTTTTAAACCCTCAGAACGAGGGGTGCACATAACAAACATATATACGCCCCGTGTTGCTTAGAAAAACTGCGCCACGGACGATATTCTTTAATCTGTACTTAATCTGTGATTGATTTTCTCGGTATCGGTGTTTTACAATTTCACTATTTCCCGATGCCGACACTGATCAGTTTGCACATCAAGAAAATAAACAAAATGGAGGTTTTCTGCTGCCTTCAAAATTTTTAGACAGATTTTCACTCGATCACTGTCAAAAACCTTCAAGCGCTATCTATGATTACACCTAACCAACTACACACCAAGAATACCAGCAATAAATACCTGCAGTACCAACAACTTGCTACCAATTCTCCACGTTGCCGGATTATAAAAATATTATTTTTATCAAAAAAAAATAAAAGCTCGAGTTCATTGATCAATGATTACAAACCTTAAAAATGTTTGTAATTTTGAAAATATTTAATAATATATAATTAGTGATAAGGGGAATTGCAAAAATAAAAAAATGATGTGTATATTTGAACATATGTACAGTACGTACAATTTTTTTTTATAAACATCACATTTATTGTTGCAAGGTATTGAGAACTAACAAAATCTAAAACGCTATCTGGTGGTGAAAACTGAACTGCTCGAAAGAGTACCTGTCACTCACTGTGTTCTTTGCACAATTTGTTGTATTGTGTTTATATTAATAAATAAATAAAAATATAAAAAAGCAAAAACCTGTTTAACACCAAATGGATCTCTTTAATATTATTATTCTTACTCTTTCAAGATCAACTGTTTGAGCGAAAGTGCTGCCACCATCGGTAGTGTTAGTTCTCAATACTGTTGTTATTTTCAATCATTGTTATCTCAGTTATTGAAATAAAAATGGAGGTGTGGTCACCACACAACTTTCATTAACGTATTTATATTGGAAATATACATATTGGAAAAAGCATGGGATCCGTTAGCAGGAAGCAATTGAATGAAGCTCAGAACGAAGAATGTATCATAGGTGTAACTGTGTAAGAGGTCCGTGGTCCGAGAAAATAAAGTATCTTGGCACAAACTTAACCAGCAAGTTAAAAAGAGGACTGACCACAAAGCAGAGAAATAACAAGACATACCAACGCCATGCCAAGCATTATCCTGTCTTCCCAGAGAAACACAAGAGATAAGGAAAATAATATACAATTCCTACTAATGGTTAAAGACACTGATCCAGGGCCGTTCCGTATGGTGAGATCCAGAGGCGACCGTCTCAGGGCGCCGTTTTTAAAGGCGGCAAAATGAATGCAACATATAATACAGTTTTAAAGAATGTATTGCAAATTAATAATTTGTTATCTCTTTTAAAATTTTTGATTTATGCTTTGAACTTAAAATTCCAACTCCAATTCGTTTTCCCTTCTTCAGCATCAGCTTATTCTCACCACTTGCAATTGCAAGACTCCAATGTTGCGTGTTTTTGTTTCGGGCGGTTTTATACTGTATCTGAGGTGTCTATTGCTTAGAAAATTAAACTCTCATTATTTTGAGTACCCACATACAATTTTAATGCTGACCACGCCCACTTAAAAAAATCGCCTGCGGCGTTTTTAGCTCGCTTTATTTGCTACTCATGTACTCATGTAAAAGGGCGGCATTTTATAATCTTGCCAGATTAGCACGGACCGGCCCTGACTGATCTCTATATACAGTTCCTTCTCCAATAGTTAATAACCACGTGACCTCTTCTAGTTAGTCCACCTAACTAACACAAGTTGGTAAAACTGTTAACTATGCCAGGGGTGGCCAAATGGTGGCTCGCGAGCCACATGTGGCTCTTCAAGAAGTTTATTGTGGCTTAACTAATAAATGAAAACTATTTGTTATATTTTAAGTTTCCTGAATCCGGGGCATTTATTAAATCGAAGTACCGTTCAAAGTTGACCAAC
>JARJDX010047085.1:0-16226 GCA_030264735.1 Gymnusa sp. GC000175 | reverse complement strand
CACCTAAAAACTTCACCAAAAAACTACCACTTCCTATTTTTGGATTTTAGCCAAAAGTAACTGGGACCTCCCAATTTTTGTTAAAAGCTTAAATATGAATTTTCAGGACGATCAGTTTAGCCGTCTGGGCTGTAGAGAAGACACAGACAGACACACAGACACCACTTCGAAATCAACTTTTTCTAGTTGAGGGAGGTCGAAAACGGATATTTCCGCAAAAATCTTGATTTTGAAATTTGTCGCGATTACAATACTTTAATTTACTTTGTAAATGAAAGTAAAATGTCAGTTTTAGGATACCAAACTTTTAATGTAGTTTTTAAAAATAACTTAAAGAACAACTGGTAAATGAATTCTGATGTTAGCAAAACCTGATCCTTACAAAGATAGAGTAGGCCAGGTGTATTATCGCATGAACCAAACTAAGAAAAAAAGGAATGGACGAACCAAATGAATTAACAGAACGAACATTTTTTCGGGTATACCACCATGAATCGTATTAGGAAGTTCGATACTCAAGGGACGATGTCAACCAAAATGTTAGTTTCTCTTATATTTTTCATAAAAATATATATTATTGAAGAACGACTTTTAACAAATAATAAAATTTAATATAAATCAAAAAATTTGTCAATTTTAATAAGAGTTGGATTTTTTTAGTATTATAAGCACTAATTTATTTTTTTGGTAATTTTCTTTATAAAATTGTGTTGCAATAAAAACAAAATGTTTCTATAAATTACCTAGAATAGTTCCTTATAAGATAGCTGCATATATAAATTATAGTCTCTGTATATGGAGGTTGTATACCAACATCATCTCGCGTTTATATTCGCCAACACCTAATAATTGTTGTTGCAATTTTACTAAGACGTTGGGGCTATTTCCATAAACAGCGGTACGCCTTTTCTCTTACCTCGTTCAAAAATACTTAAATGCCAAAAAGTTTACATCTATGTGTTGGTGGAATTATTCACATTTGAATTAATTTAAAATAAAATTGATATCAAAGATTGTTTGCTGACCTTTTAAAGTTTTATATATTGGTGATAATCATATCGTAATTGCAATAGAATGTGAAAGTACCGAATGAAATAATAAAAAGTAAATGTAATAAAAAAAATTAATTAATATTTTTATAGAAAAATTTTAGTTCCGAGCGCTTTTAAAAACTAATTAAAATTTATTTCTATTAAATTAAAGATGTCGGGTTCCATTCCTGAACGCTGATTGCTATTTCTCGTTGGAAAGATGAAAAAACTTTTGATATGTAGTTGCTAACGTATCGCTCTACAATTTAGTTTAATAATTTGGTTGATTATTGGTATTTTATACCTTAAAAAAATTTAAATTTTTAGAAAATCATTATTTTTCTATGGATATGACCAAAGTCATGATCTCAACAAGAATGTTTTATTAAAATAAAGAGTTTTACTTCATATCCTAAGAAAATATGAACAAGTGTTAAAAAGTTTTTTTTAACACAAACTAATTATCTCTTACGTTTTTTTTTTTTAAAAAGGGCTTTAGGCCGTGTTCATAATTCTATTTAACCCTAATTATCTCGTTGCAAGACTGTCAAATGATAGATGAACTAAAATCATCTTCGAATGGTGACCTTAAAATGAAACGATAAGAAGCATAGGATGACCGTTCAGCCAATGGACAGATGATATAGAGCGAATTACAAAAACCTGGATCCAAGTAGCCTAAGATCGAAGGGAATGGCGAATGGAGAATATTAAGAGAGGCCTATGTTCTGCAATCGACGAGACGGGCTGTTATATGATCATGATCTCGCACCATATATCTTAAAATTTCTAAAAATTAGCGTGGAAGCTGGGTTTCTGTTGTCGACAACATTCATCAATACAATAGTTGAGAAAAAAACAGTCAACATAGGCCGAAGAAGAGATGCAGAATTAGTTTATAAATCATTGGTAAATAATAGGCTTTAAGGTCCAAGTCTATGTTATAAAGAAAAAGAGATTTAAACTGCAATAAATTGCATCACAAAAAGTAATTGGAGAATTAATTTCTTCTTTGTAGACACTTAAAAGAATAAAAACAGATTGTAGAATTTGCATGCACTGCTGTCTAATAAAATCTAAAAAATTACAATTTTACATTTCTGTTTGAATGTTTCTCATAAATTAGATAACTGCATTTCCACTTTTTATAATCTTCTTCTTCTGTACTTCTGAACCCATATACAGGGTGCACAAAAAGTCTGAAAACCGTTAATTATCTTGAGAAATAAACTTCCAATTAAAAAAAAAAACAAAAAAACGCGTGCTGCAGATTTAGGTTCTACGGCAAAAAATACATAACTTTTACTAGAAACATTTTATTTTTATTATAGTACATAGCGCTGTAGCCGCAGGAAAAAAATATTGCATATCGTAAACTAGAATCTACAATAAAAATGAGGGTTTTATTTAAAATTTCAAAGTTGTGCCATATCCACCCAGAAGGAGGAAAGTGGGACACTTTACTTTAGTATAATTAAATAGATTTTTTTTAAATAATAAACACGTGTTTCTTGTTTTTTTTTATTGGAAGTGTATTTTTCAATATATTTTATCCTTTCCTGACTTTTTGTCCACCCTGTATAGTTTAAGTGATTTTGATTTATTTTTAAACCTTTTGACTTGTTTTAGCACCTAAATACTAAAATTTATTTTAAACTTTAAGTGCATTTAAAAATGGATAAAAACCTTTTTAAATATTTAAAAAAAAAAAAAATAAATAATAAGGTCCCCATTTGCGTTTAAGTACGTTTAAAATCTTATTAAAATTGTGTTTTACGGAAATGTCAAAAGGTGACTGTTTCAATAAACACTGAAATACATTTAGAATATGAGTTGAATCGATGTAAATTTTCTCACGGTTAAAGTCGCGTACTTCTAATGGTTGTAGTCAACGTTTCGCTCGCCATTGCAGATAGCATTCTCAAGGCGGTAAAGTTTGATGACTAAAGACCTTGTTCGACTATGTATATCTGTATAGGATAAAAACACTTGTGGGGGTGAGAATTTAATTATAAAATAAATATTTTCAAGTAGCGCTTATTTCAAAGCCCTGGCTTGAATAAGTCAAGGCTCAAGGGGATTATTATAAATCTAAATTTCCTCGCATACCCTGCGTTTCTTATAATAAGGGATTATAGATAAATTTTAGATTATTATTATACTTGATTCTCTGCAACAAATATTCAATTTAAAAAAAAATTAAATTTATGGCTAGTATTAATTTTAAAAACAGGATATTGCAAATAATTGCAGAAACTAAAGAATTAAACATTTTGTGACTAATAACTAAATGATTTCCAGCTAATGCTTTTTTGCATTTCCTACGCCTGACATTATTGTCATTTTTGTATTCCAACTAATGTTTTTGATCCTATTGTATCATAGTTATCATACGCTTTCACTTTTTTTTAATTCACAAATTCATGTAGTAACATTAATCATTATAACTACTAAATAATATGTGCTTCACCGTGCGTAAATCCTTCGTTTTCAAAATATGTAATAAAACTTGTAAGCACTAATATTCTCAAAGAAGGGGATTAAAATAATTTTCCTATATAAAAATTATTAAATTACATTTTTAGAGATTGAGCTTCTTGAAATTTAAAACAAGTTAAGCAGGCCCCCAGCAAAATTTAATCAATGCGTACCGAGGTCAGTCGCCTATTAAAAATGTTTGGACATTAATTTTGGATTGATTAGTTCAATAAGAATTTGTGGTCGAATTATTGAAAACGAGTTTTGTTTCAAGATCAGTAGGTTAAGCCTCTGTTCAATTAAATTTTTGAAGCCCTATATTTATATCACTAAATAAAACCAATAATGAAATATAATTACGTTACAAGGGAATTAAATTTAGGCCAATGGATGAACGAAGAGTGTTTCTTTTTGACTCATGCGTTAAAGTATTGATGACGCTATACTTGTGTAAACTGATTTTTTTCATTCTTGCAATTAAATTTGCAACGAAACACGCAGATTTTTATACGCCACATTAAAATTTCAAGCTCTTTTTTAATTTCAATAAGTATTATTAAGCACGAAATATTAAAAAAAAGTGTGACAGAGCGCTTATGCAGCACGAGAAAGTGCATTTTTATGCAGAGCAATAAAAATTATAAAATTAATAAATCATTTCTTGTTAGTCGTTGTCCTGGTATAATTGATAGGTTCAAGTTTATTCTTTTCATATAAAAATTACACTTTCTAAAATTTTAAACTTCGTTTTCAAAGTTAAGGTCATCTGGCCATACAAATAAACCTTCCAGGGAAAGTAATACTTGGAAAAAAATGAACTTAAAACTTTTTAATAAAGAGAGAAATTTTAGTGCAATATTATTTTGTTTAGCATTAGAATATAAGTTATGCAAAGAGAAATTTAAATCGCATTTTAAATTTTCAAGAGAAATTTTTAATCAAAATGGAATTTGCTAGAATTTTTTTTTTAATTAGCTTAATTAACATTTAATATAATTTTAACTAAACATCCTCTCTTCGGTGTGGGGGTGGGGGTTACCCTAAAATTTTTGAATGCTTCGTAAAAATGTGACCGGTATAATTAAAATTATTTAATTTCGAACGTGTGATCTCTTCCTCAATATAGTGTAGATCAGAAAAGCTGTAATTAAAATTCATTTTTGATTGAAATTGGAAAAGTAGCTTACATTTTTGTTGTTGGAATGTTTTAATTTAAAGGTTTTATGTAAATGGTTGTCAGTGTTTCAGTTCAATTAAAGCTCACGCAATGTGTAATGCCAATCTTTGTTAAAATTAAGAGTGGAGTGTAAAAGGTTCAATGAATTAACAGAAAGTACAATGCTCTTCCTGCAAATTGCACTTATCTGATAAATTACATAACAGAATTATATTACACATGTACTTAACCAATAATATATAGGACAGAATAGATGAAAATTCAGCATTATTTACATGAGAAATTATTAATAACACAAAGAATCTTAGGTGTAGTTTTTACAACTCAAAAGTTATAATATCTGGTACGAAGTGTATTTGTTTTCAACAAACAATTTCAAATTGCAAACACGTGCTTTGTTAGAATCAAGATTAACAACAAATTCCTCAAGTTTTCTTAATACACAGTATGCGTCTAAAGTCTTTAATTTCTAAAAAAAATGAGTTGAAGATTTTGGTCAAAACTAATCTTACCAGATAAACTATATTTTTAAATAATAGATTTTTGGACATTCAATGATGGCGTACTATCAACTAAAAATTTTAGGGTCTTGTTTTCCGTCTTGCAGATTTCTAACGCTTTGTATCATAATTTCAGACGGACTGGGTAAACGAAAATAAGACTGAGAAAGTTGATTTCCGATACTAAGAATGATCATAAGTACAGTCGGGGGATAAGTTCCTTAAATGCATATTTATTGATTATCCTCTTCTGCAAATTCAAAAGCCTCTGAGGTAGATTAATGATTTCTTTCGATTAGAGACAACCTTACAAAAAACAATTATAATAGTGTCAAATCTGATGAAGCATCGGATATCTAATCGGACCACGACGTCCGATGTACATATCAAGATATTCGTTACTAAAATAATGATATGACGAGGGACCACACCTTTGTTTATTTTATTCTTTGAAATTTCTTTTATGTACTGTATACAGATTGTATTACATTCTCTAAAATGTTATCCTAAAAAAAAATATGTAGTAGTATGGTCCTATATGAATGCGAAATTTGGCAGTTAAACAAATGCACAGAACAAAAATGTGCTTGAGATAAAATTTTGATACAAATATCTAAATTGCAGCATGTCACTAACAAACTAGTAAGTGAGATAGATTAAGAGGTATAATTATTTTAAAAAAGGTCCAATAGAATCCATAATGATATGGCCAAAAACAAATCTAAGTGAACACTCAAGCAGATATATAATTAAAAAACGAAAAGAGTAAGACCAAAAGTTTCATAAATCAGCGGAATGCATGAGGAAATGTCTAATCTTAAGAACTAAAATTTAAAGTGAAAGAGTCCAGGGGCTTGTTGTCACATATTTTTTTTATTTTTGCCTGGCTTGCTTTTTTAAAATCCATAATTTTCATTTTATACAAGTAAAATTTACTTATTTTCAAAACTCTCTGTACGTATCGTGT
The DNA here is from genome assembly GCA_030264735.1 of Gymnusa sp. GC000175. Taxonomy (NCBI): domain Eukaryota; kingdom Metazoa; phylum Arthropoda; class Insecta; order Coleoptera; family Staphylinidae; genus Gymnusa; species Gymnusa sp. GC000175. The sequence goes on along the minus strand of JARJDX010047085.1, from coordinate 10,073 downwards.
AATAAGAAAACCTGAGATGTAGTTTAGGTAAGATTCATCTCTGTTTCTGCAGTAATATCAATATTCTTGTCTTATGAAGAGTCTGCTAGTTCTCTTTTCATTGTGAATCTCAAGAATATGATGATCAAGATGTCTCTCATTGAAGATACATGCTATCACAGACCTCTGATCTGAAATTATTTTCTAGGCTACAAACCATTCAGAGCAAATATTTACCACATTTACATTTGATAAAAAACGTAATTTTTTATTTTATTAAAATTGTTCATTTGGTTTTTCCTTTAGTTTATTCACAAACACAGTTTTGTACAGAAATTTTAAAATTGAATATTATTGGAAACACGGACCAAATCCAAATAATAGTAACTTCTGCACAGCACTAAAATGAGATCACTGAGAGCAATACGCGTCACTTTAAAAGGCCGATAGGGAAATGAAATCATCAGAATCATTTTTTGGGTTAAAAATGTTGTAAGGCACATCATGGATGCAAAAATATTGGAGACTACGTAGTGGATCGACGATGATGGACTGTGAAAATAGTAATGAAAAAACCACCAGAAATAGTCGACCACTATGGCGTCCATCTAAAAGATGGAGCTTTAACAAAACAAAAATGATTTTATATATTTAAGAATGTAAGAAATAATTTTTTAAAGCCACACTTACATATCTGACTAGATGAAAGAGCCCGAAGCTCTTTTTCTTATAATCTAAAATTTTAAATACCATAAATCAAATCGACGATATGTTTGCCTGCTCTATGTTAAGTATGTCGATGTCGATGAAATAGGTCAAAGCTCTTTTCTATAAATACACCACCAAATCTGATGGTTCAAATCGGGGTTGGGAAAGGGTCAATTCTTTAAGTATTTTGGTCATCGCGTAAATGATAGATGGGGTATGACATCGAAAATTTAATTGTAGCAGTACGATATCTTTAGCACCATTTTCCAGAAGGTTAAGGCTTGAGCAATAACAAAGGTTACGTGCAAGAAGTTAAAGACATTTGTGTATCGCTTGCAGAATTTTTTTTAAACAGAATAAGTCAAAAATGTAGAAGTTAAACAAACAGAAAGATGTGTGATCACCAAAAGTTGGGAATACTTTTGTTGTTCGATTTTTTAATTACATATTTCTATAGACTATAAAACAGGGTGAAATAGAAGTAAACCCGGTCTTGATCATAGTCGAATATCAAGCTTAAGAACCTCTGATTATGGGCAAAGTCCCAGTTTCAGGCAAGCTGCGGACAAAATTAAAGTCATGTACCCACACATAGAGAAAAAGAATAAGCTTTTTAAAATTTAAAAATAAGTGACTCGCAAACAATAAATTTGACTTAGGCCTTAGTATCCAATTTGTGCAATGCTGCGTATGATTAGTTAGTTAGTATGATTATTATTAGGAAACTTAAAGTTTTTAAAATGTACACTTTACTTAAAATTTCATGACTAATAGTACTATTGCAAATAGAAAGGGAAAGGGACTAAGCAAAGTATTATAACAAAACACTACGACTATATCATGTTCAGCCGTAAGTACTAAAATTTACAGCTTATTATCTAGGTCAAAAAAGGAATTGGGCGAAACATAGGGAACGAACTGGCTCGAGGACCGTATAAAAACTACTTCACAATAACCAAACCGTGACTAAATGAAGAGAAACATCGCGAATATGCATTAGTGGATATGCAGATGAAAAAGAAGTGCCTGTGGCACCATCTTTAAATTTTTAAAAGCCAATTATTCAAAAAAATGTTCATTCGATAACATTCAACATTAACTATATCCATACTCTTTACTTTCTTACTATATATTTCTAACAAAAAGTGGGTGTTTCACTTATTTATTTAAATTATGTTTTTAGTTTTTGCATTGCAATAAAGATAAGTTCTAGAAATTAGGTTGTCCAATTAATTAAAATTACTTGGTGGTCAGGATTTAAATATAAATTACAAAGGTAAGGCTTTTAAATTAATTAAATAAGAATTTATAAAACAAATATTCAAATTTAAAATAGTTTCTCATTGAAAAAAAAAAAATAAGACCAGTTATTTATTATAGATAAATTGATAAGAAGAAAGGCACAAACTATAAACTTAAATCTGTTAAAAATGAAAACATACATGAAACGTTATTGAAAGCCATTATTGATATAATGCATCTAACTAAATTATGAAATTTTTATTTATTATTTAATTTAACAATATTCTTTAAATTATTAATACTTGGATGGATTTAGTTGCATTTAATTGTTATGGTTCTTTAATTTCGCAGGACTGGGTTGCTCCGAATTCTCGTTAAATGCGTTGATCTCATTTGTGACATATCACCTGCCGGGTGAGGACGTAAAAATTAAGACAAAAAAGTAAGACATTGGGCCTACACCACAAAAACTGTCAAAGAAAACTCAATATATTTATGTGGTCCACTGATATCTCTTCTTAGAGAAATAATTCGGAAGTACATAAAATAAACATTTCTCAATTAAAATATAGAAAGCTAATTTTTCATTCTATTTTTTTGTACCGAAATAATTTATTTCTTTTCGATGGCCAATCATATTTTAATCAATTCAGTCATATAATAATATATTAAAAGAAATAACGTTGTATTATGTATGTATTGGATTGCAACACATCTGAAAAAAGTAACAGAAATTATTCTATAGAGAAGTACATTTAATTACATGCTTTCAAATCTTATAAAAAGCTTTAATTATAATTTAGGTTCTTAGTATTTAAAGTATTTAAATTTTGAAATACATTTTAATGAAAAATAAATTTTTCAAAGAAATTAATATTTAGAGCGTTCTATTTAAATTAAAAGCAGCACCTGGTATGTGTTAAAAAAATATGGAAGGATATACGATTAAATGCACAGGAAGCAACAAAAATTAATTTTATGCATCCGGAAAGTGTACCCTGAATTGTTGTCTTAAATCAAAAGCCCATATCCCCTATATATCAATCAGTTACATTTACGTAACGTTTGAAATAGCAAGTACATCATCATCATCATTAAATAAAAAAGAATGGCGAATGTATAGGTTTCTTTATTTTCTAAACTTATTAACAAAATAAAATAAAGTTTTAACATTTACAATGATGAATCGATTATTTTCGAGATTAAATAAGAAATGCTGTTAATTCGAAACAGAAAAATTATATAATTACAGTGCTGTGGACCAAAGAATATGTTTTTTTAAGAAACGATCGTGTATAACGGCAAATGACTAGTGGAGTAGGTTACAAACCGCGACTTTATATAAAGTGTAATTCCGGTACTCTCATATATACACTTTGTTAGATGATTATAGTTGACCTGATAATATTGTACTACCATATTATTATTATTTCATCATCATAAAATACGATTTATAAAAAAATCCCGATGTGCGCATAAAATCGCAAAATAATACGATTTTACAGTGGCGTAACATCAACACTTATGCGTGAAACTAATTCTCAAAGCACGAAAATTAAATAATTATTATGTACAGACCTACACTGGTTTAACTATTTCTTTTTCCAAGATTAACCATCAACGGAACAAATTACAGGTTTTATTAGCCTAGAAAAATATATAACTAGAAATTTACAATGATTCCTTTTCATCTCACGTCTATGCGATTTAAAAAATAACAAGAATGGTTATAATACAAAAAAATTATATTATAATTTAAACTTGGATTTAGAAACATCTGCATGTTCAAATGTGCATGGATTTATTACACATTGTCCAAAGAAAATTTAAGTGCAAAATGAAACAGTTTTAATTCAGATACACCTGTCTATATTTCGGTCCGTATCAAAATGCAAAAGGTACCACTTATAGAACAATGTGTTTCGTTTGATTGAAGCGTAAAAAAGTTAAACATGAAAAAATAAACATTGCACTTATGTAATCTTGAAATTAAGCATGTTTAGTAGCTCCTTTCATAAATCTTGGAAATGACATTAACTGGTTTGTTATTTTTGCAAATAATCTGGGATTCAATTGCAAATGATAATACAATGTTTAGAGATTCGGTAATATTCGCCAAAAGATTTAGATCGACAGATATAAATACGGTAACAAGTCTAAAGGTCTTTCTGATTTGTATTCAGATCTGAGCCCATACCAAAGAATAATGAAATATTACATCAGATCTATTTTCTTGTTTAGTGTTGTCGAGCCATCGACTTTCTAAAAGTGAATAAATTAAAAGGGTTTATACTCTAGTATACACGAATTCTGAGGTCATTATGTTCTTCTGCATATCGAATGTAGTATGGGGCATCTACCACTTTACGAAGGACCTTATTCTGAAACTTTTATATTTTTCTATATTGTCTGACCTGAAAGAGATTTCATAACCTGTTTATATATCAGCAATTTGTTGTGTATTAAAACCTTTGATTTGCGTCCAATCAGGCAATACATCTTTTTATATTTAGCATCGAGGTTTTTTCTCTTTATTTTACATGCTCCTTCCACCGAGGTACTTAGCTGTGTGGGATTCCATTTAATGTTATTGATACATTGCTTCTTATTATCTTATTTGTGAAGTTAATAGCCACTGCTTGATCCAGCGGGCAATACTTTCAGCAGCTTGCTACAATTTTGGCATTACTTCGGTGATGGTAGAGCCCTTTACTAGTAGCGCCGTGTCATCAGCAAAGGTGGAAATTTTAACTGTTTGTTTCTGGGAGGTCAAATGTATATAGGAGGTAGATGATTGGTCCTAGCACACTTCCCTGGGGACACATACCTTTATCTGTTTTCCAGATAGGATGTTAATATTGCTGAGTATTATTGTTTAGGAAGTAGTAAATTAAGTTTTTCAATCAATTCTGGTGTCACACCTTATCGAAGGCCTGCGCAACGTCAAGAAAGAGTGCACAACCTATTTCCATTTCTTCATAGGCTTTTTTAATTACATCCGTAATACGATGGACCTGGTCATTTGTAATGTGATTACTTCTGAATCAGATTTGGTGTGTTTGGATTAGCTCTTTATATGTATTATTGTTTTCAAACTATTAGAGTAATTTTTCAAATAATTTGAACAAAAAAGGTAACAGGAATATATGATTTCACTTCATTTGGATTTTTCCTGATTTCGGAAACATTGTTATTTCGGCTACTTTCCAGATATGTGGCACATGTTTTAATATGAATAATGAGTTTATAATATTTTTTAATTTGGCTGTTTTTTTTTTGTTAAAATTTGGCTTTAAACATTTTGCTCTCACTTGAAAATAAACGAAAACAAACTTTTATTTTTAATTTTAATTTTTTTTTTACTATTAAAATAAAAATTTAACGTTTATTATAAATAAATAAGAAGGAAGAAATAGTTGGAAGGGAAACTACTAAAAAAAATAATAGAGGACCAAAATGATTTTTTTTTGTTTTTTTGTGTGTTACATATGTGCCAAAAAATTCCTTTACACAACGTATGTTGATTATAAATTTTAATGTACTAAAACAAAAATAATGCAAATAAATAGTAAGGAAACAACAATGTTGTCAAGTCACTATTAGAGTCAAATATGGACATGTAATAATCAAACGAGAAAAATGAACAGACAACTAAACAGTTAAACAAACAAACAATGAATATTTATTAACAATTTTTTACTTAAACGATAAGTTAAGTGTGTTATTACACTGAACACCTTTCTCTCAAACCATCTGCATAAAAGAATATTGTTTATTATTATGAAATTTATTATTAATTACTTGTATAATGCAAGTGAATGATGGATTATCTCAATTATTTTAGACACATGTAAACTAATTCCTAGATGTGAATGTGCTGCAAGTAAATTTAACCGGAAAGTTTCATTAAAAATAATTTCTTTGCTGTTTTAATTCATCATAGTTCATTAACTTGTCCAAATTGTTTACTGCAGTGAGATAAAATCTTGAATTTATGCTGACGTGTATTATGTTACCTAATATTTTGATTATTCTATATCCATAGTTAGCAAGATCTCGTAAACCAAACTTTAACATGCACTACTTATTAAAGCAAATGTTAATAAAATTAAGTAGACTCGTTAATAAATTGCCAACTAATTAAAAAGTGAAAAGTGATGTTACTTTTTTAAATAAGCTTTAAGAATGTGTATAATAATTTATAATTTATAGAAATTATTATTAAAGTAAAAATAAATGTTGTCATTTAGAGCAAGGTAAATCGTTTTCATTTGTTTTATAACTTCAAGCGTTAAACTGTTGTTAAACTAGCTTAACGATAATTAATTAAATGTAAAGGTTATTATTGATGATTTCTACAATGAATAAACAAAAATTGTTATAATATAAATAAAGTCCATATATAAAATATAACGAAGCAAATTACATTTAATTAAAGCACTGACCTACAACAACTGCTAAATTTTTAAAAAATTACTTTAAAATCTGCAAGTTGTCTAAATTTTTACTTTCTCACGTACATAAAATATGATAGAGAAAGTTTTGTAATCGTAAAAAAATTTATATATTGCAAAAATTAAATTACCAACAAACTGTACTTTAAAAAAATTAACACCGAAAAAACTCCACCCAAATCCGGTTGTCAAAGAAGAAGAGGGAAAGTAACAACCTTGCAAAAAAAACTGGGTTCAACTGGCTCCGGTTGATAGCACCCAGTAAGGGCACAAGAAAAAAACGTCCAATGGTCCAAAAAGCAGATGGTCCAATGAAATTGGATAGACACAATACGACAAATAAAGCAAAGAAAACGGACTATGAAGATGGCAACCTAAAACGTTCATGTGAGAGAAAAGAAACCTAAAATCATTAAAGAGATAAAAAAAATAGATATTGATATTGTTACATTGTCAGAAACCAAGAAAAAAGGTGGCGCAACAGAAATAATCGAAAACTACATGTATTGGATACAGTGGAACAAAGAAAGAGCAAAGCAAGAGGTGGCATTGCTGATCAAGAAGAAATATACACGGATAATTAAGGAGTCCAGCCAATTGATAGGCACATTATTGAGGTGAATTTAAATACCTTTGAAAGAGGACTGATAATATTAGTAATATATGTACCAAGTAAGGACTCCACAGTATTGGTCAAAGATACGTTTCATCAAAAACTACAAGATATAATGGACACAATTGGAACCAATATTGATGAGAGATTTCAATGGAGGAAAAAAATTAAAAGATAACATTGTCGGATCATTTGGTTAACATCTGAACAACGTGGAGTAGAATGTGGAACCGACTATTATATCTGCAAAAGTTAATATGTGCAAAAATGTGTCAAAATAATATCGAAGGTTCTCCGTCAGGCATGTTGCATCTCTCAAACGCCATTTAAGATATTCGTTATATGCGCATTTCTGCAATGGAAAAGAACATGTTTAGGAATGAAAATAGACCTAGGAAAGACTTACTCTTACAGTTCGACGATGACCAAGTTATTATTGCAAATAAGAGGGAAGGTCTAAAATATATAGCAAAAAAACTAAAAGAGGAATATAATAAATGGTGTCTTGAGATAAACAAATCCAAAACATAGTATATATTTATTGGAGGGGATTCAGAGCAGTTGAATTTGGACGGAGAGGTCATTTAACATGCGGGGAATACGAATACAACTTGGGAGTTTGATTTGGAAATAACGTAGAGATACGCTGGAAATTAAAGCACGCATTTAACAAGGACAATATGCGGCAAAACGACTGAACAGAATATGGTGGGGCAAAAAAAACAAAACAGAGAAAGTACAACACATGCATTACAATAGTAAAGAGTATAACAACATAAGGGGCCGAAATGAGACAGAGGCAGAAAAGCGTCGAATTAACGCTATGGAAATGGACGTATTAAGAAGATCATGCTGCATCTCAAGATAAGAGAGGATTAGAAATGAGATTATACGGGAAATGATGAAGGATTTTTTTTACAATAGATAGAAACACAACAACTAATATGGTATTAAGAAGTTCAGAAGATAAACGAAAACAGGTTGCCAAAGGCCTAGTATCATCTGGAAACCACCAGAAAGACTAAAAAAAAGGAAGACCCGGAAGAACTCGGACAGAGGACAACAGAAGTGCGATAAGTGACAAAAAACATCAATGAGTAACAGTTTCTGAATAAACAACAATAGAGATTGATTATACGACAGCGACGTCAGACGCTTTAAATCGATTTTTTGTATATACATGTGGAAAAAAGTTTGTAACAAATTCAAAAGGTGGTAACCGCTATGTAGTGACATATAAAATGCGCAGAAGCCTGATAAGGATAAAAGAGGCAGAGTCGCGCATGGCAATTGCTGCATAAGTACTTTCCAACACAAAATTTTAATTAACATTTACCCAAATAATTTTTGATTATTGGATGTATTTTTGACAAATTAAAATATACGATTTTCACCACCTTTCCAGGACCACGAAATTTTTTTTAGACCGACCGTCCGGCGTCACGGAGTCTTTAAAGTCGAAAAAACAAAGGACGGATTTTACAAAAAAAAAGTCAACCGAAACTAAAAGATCGTCTAAAAATCTAGAAAAAAGTCAAACGGCGCGAGGCGATCCGAGCAATTCGGTTCACCTCGATTTTCATTTGAAAATATTCCGTTTTTTTTTACATTAAAAACGTTTTTCCCCCTTTTGACCCCCACAGAAATGTTTTTGAGAAAATTTCCGTTGGAAAATTAAAGATCGCAACAAGTGCTATTCGACGATTTTAAAAAAAAAACCGAGGCCACGTTTGGCGTTGCGACGCGTTTTAAGTTTAAGAAACAAACGGCGATATCTCCGAAACGGTACCTCTGATCAAAAAAAATTTCAGTACTTTTTGTAGGCCGTCTAAAAATCTGTAAAAAAGTTTTATGACTTGAAAACGTCGAAATCCCGTTTGTCAACTTTATTTTCCAATTTAGCGGACCTGTTGGGGGGCGTGGCCGAATTTTCCAAATATTGGGAAACTTACCTATGTATCTTAGCTTTTGGAAACATTTATAAAATATATGTTTGCAAGTTGCATAAGTACAAAATACTTTAAAAAAAATTTAAATAAAATGTTTTATAAAAATTTGCAGTCTCACAGGCGCAAAAATACTTTTTTCAGAGACTGCACAGTACTTTGCTTCAAGAAAGGGGTGCCGCTCCCACTTTCAAGTGGGAGATACTTCTGCGCGTCTGCCAGAACATAGCGGTCAAGGTGTACTTAGCAACGAACAACAATGAGTTTCCAAAATGTAAGATTAAAAAAAATAATAGGAACAACATTTGTTAAAAATATAATATAAACACTTTATGTTTTTACTCTAAACTTGATACTTTTTAAAATACCTGCAAGAAACAGAAAAACCTCAACCATTAAACTCCTACCTACTACCATCGGTGGGTGGATTTCAACCAAAAGTGACTTGGATCCTCTAATTTTTGTTAATAACTTAAATATGAAATTTTGTAGTTAAAATTTTATTAATTTTTGAGAAACCTTGTCAACAAAAGGGCGCCACACTACACAAATACACACACATTCACACCGACATTTTTTAATTTTGGTCGATTCTTGTTAAGGAGACCCTAAAAGGTGTGTTTAAACTAAAATCTTATTTTTTTGACGATTACAATACTTTATCCTACCATCGTGTGATAATAATTTAACTAGTTTAATATTTTAAGGCATCGCAGCACTTGCAGCCGACCGAGGTGTCGACATTAAAAATATTTTCGATGCCTTGAGAAATGAATTATAATCAACCAACTACACAAAATGAAATAGCAACAAATACAATCTAATAACGCACTACTGCACGGGGGTGCGGCCCAAAATCCCGAATCCCAAAATCCCGAATACTAAAATCCTGAATGACCAAAATCCCGAATGCCCAAAATCCCGAATGAATAAAATCCCGAATGCTTAAAATCCCAAATACCCAAAATCCCGAATTAGCTGGATACTCAAATATAATTTAGTGACACTTATGCTTCTTCTCACTGTTTCACGATATGGCATTTCTGCCTATAATACAGAATTAATAAAGTTTTAATTTTTTGTTACTTTAAAAAAAATCTGATGTGGCCACCTCTGACTTTATCGTACATT
>JARJDX010047048.1:0-18305 GCA_030264735.1 Gymnusa sp. GC000175 | reverse complement strand
TGACAAAAACCATTTAAATTTAACAAAAAAAAATTGCAGTGTTGTCAAAAATCAACCAAATCTTTTTTGAAATACACTGATATTTTACCAAAATCATCGAAATTTTGTTCAAAATCATTTAAATTTCGAAGAAAATCTTTTAAATTTAAGCAAAATTAAGCAGTTCTAATAAAAATACTTCAAATTTTTATGAAAATCGTTCAATTTTGACCCACATGGTCACATTTTCACATAAATTATCTAAATTTTGACGAAAATTGCTAAAGTGTGGTTAAAATCACAATTTTATTCAAAATTACTTCAATTTTAAAGAAAATTGTTTAGTTTTGAGCAAAATCAATCAATATATTTTTACACAAAATCATCCAAATATTGACACAAATCGCTTCAATTTGATCAAAATCATTGCAATTTTAACCAAAATCATTAAATGTTGACCAAAATCTTTCAAGTGAGTCCAAAGTCATCATAGTTTTACACAAAATCATTTAATATTTGACAAAAACATTGTAATTTGTATTAAAATTACCAAAATTTTAATCAAAATTGTTAAAATTGAAACAAAAAAATAAATTTCACCAATATTAACTAAATTACAACGAAAGACGTCAAAATATTTGAAAAACTATCAAGTTTATAAAAAAAAAGAGTACAAAAGTGTCTAGGCTCTTTATTATTCAGTTTGTAAAAATATTTGTAAATTTCCTATATACCTACTTGTAATAAGAGTAACTAGTAGTTTTCTAAGTTGGATTTATATTCTTTTTATGTATTATTATCATTATGGCTTTATTCCAGTTGTTTGGGATCTTACTCTAGTTTAGACACGTATTATATAATTATTTTAATTTTTGTGGCAGTGGAAAATACTGCCACAAAAAAAACAATTATATACTTCGTGTCTAGACTGAAGTAAAATCCCGTTTTTGAGCATTTTTGCCAAAATTCCATCTTCTCTCGCCGCTTTGTTGTTCTTCATATGTTATATTGCATGCTTCATTTTTGCGTTATTAATCACTGGAAGGTCCTACATTTAGTATGTTAGGGATTTTGTTGCTCGTTTCTTTCTTACTTTTCCTTTTTATGTTGTACATGTTTTCGTAAAAATCTGCTACTGTAACCATTATATGATTTTGTTCTCTAATCTTCTTACCTTCTTGGTCTTTTACTGCTATTATATGCTTTGGAATGCTATGTTTCTTTATGCTTTTTACAGCTTTAACTTAACTTTTCTACCTCGTTTTTGTAATATTTCTGTGGATCTTCTTTTACAATCTTTCTCTTTTTTAACTGCGATTCTGTATTTGTCATATTTTTCTTCTTTGAAAAGCGTTCTGTTGTCTGTTTTGCTTCTCGTTTCAGTTTCTTTTCTTAATTTGTCGTTTAGAGTTCGCTTTCTTTTAGCTGCTTTCTCCGCAGTTTCAATTATTGCCGATGTTAGTGATTTTCTCAGGGTATTCATGTTCCCTATTCCCGCATTTTTGTCTAGGTGTTCTACTTCCTTTCGCAGACAGTCTTGGTACTATGCAATTTTCCTCTTTAGTTCTTTCCGGTCTATGTCATGTTAGGTTCCTTAGTTTCAGTCTTTACAATTTTTTGTTGATTCCTATGCCGGGTTTCCACCAAACCAACAAAACATGAAACAGAAACAAAAACTGTTTTTCTCAACAAATAGAGCAATGTTTTGTAAAAAATAAACTGTTCTGAAAACAAATTTGTCTGAGATCAGTGTTTTTAGTAAACAAAATACTTATCCTATCTTGAGTCGGTACATCAAAAGATGTTTTGTTTTTTAAAACAAAACTGTATTTTTTTAACTGTCGGTTTGGTGGAAACCCGGCATTATATTTGCACACACTAGTCTGTGATCGATACTATTATTGCAGCAATTTAGTGTTGGGACATTCGTTAAAATGCGTTTATTACTTGATAAGAAGTAATCTATTTCATTTTTCGTTTTCCCATCAGGGTGTAACCAAATCCACTTTCTTTGTTTTTTCTTCCGAAAGTAGGAGCTTATAATTTACAGTTTATTTTCCATCATAAACTCTAATAGTTTCGTTAATCTTGCGCTGCTATTGTCATAGATGTAGTTAGTATATACTACAAATGTAGTAGTAAACACTATTTACAACAAACAATAATTAAGCCCTAAAAATGGTTTTAAGAAGGACAAAAAAACGCAAAATAAAAATTACATCGAATTCCCATCATTGTATAAATTACTATGTAATATTCAAACGAAAATGATTTATATTTATTACATGCAGAATTCATTGCAAACATTGAAAAATCATTTGTTATTATTAAGGGCATTTGCTTTGAGTCAAGAGTATGTGATACCATGCATGAGAACAATGTAATGTCAATGTTTGTATTCAGCATGTTGGAAGTAATCTACATAAATGTCTTACATAATGTTGTAAAAAGTATGTGACAATGTTTTAGAATATTTATTTAATGGGTATTTTCCGTATCATTTTATGGGAATTATAAGGAAATTCAGGAGGCAAAACGGTAACGGTTATGTTAGGTACATAAATAAATAATTGAGACAGAGTTTTGAAGTGGCTCTTATAAATTGCGAGCAGACTTCGGATGTTTTTAATGGCCTTACCAACGATAAGGTAATAAATTAAATATGAAAAAGATATCCTTGTAGTGAAGTTGTAAAGCTTCCTAAAATAGTTGCAGGTGTAGTTTTGCCTTATTTATTAAGTCCATTATGAGTGAAATCACGCCAGCGAGGCTGCAATTGAGAGTGGTTAAGGCCATTAAGGTTTTATTCCGGATTGCAATGAGTGATAAATACAGCTAACGTGAAAGAACTCGGGCGATTTATCGGATCGCCTGGTAACATTGCACAATAGACAGGTTAAGAAATGGGACTGAATTGAACTTTCTACGATATCTGAATGCCAATTATGGCCTTAGGACGGAATAAACCGTGCTTCAATTCATAATTCTTCCATTTATCAAATATGTTGATGTGTGAATGGTAATATATTTATTTTCAAGCAATTCCGGACGTGAGATCCATACAATGTGCATGAAACTTTAGAGCTGAACACAAAAGGCGCTGATGGAAAAAATCGCCGATTAAGTTGTCACTTCCCTAAAACTCATTTATTACAAATGGAATATTTTTAAAATCCTCCAAAAGGCCCTTCTTTTATTTACCTTCCAACGCGTATATCCATGAATAAATATTGGAAACGGTCTCTTTCAGGTGTTCTCATTGTATATATATTCTAACGCGAAATCGAGCGCAAAGTCGTCGCCCTAATTTATTGATGTGTTTGCACCCCTGTAGAATAATAAAATATCATTTTCCTGTTTCAATCAATTGACAGTACAAATACCGCAATAATATATGAGTTTAATTAGGCATTTGGGCCGCTCATAAACGAAGGGCATTTAACGTTCCCTTTCTAACATATATTAATCGAAAAAACTTCATTTCAGAAGGAAACTACACCGACATGAATATTATGAATATTAACATCCAATATTTAACACGTAAGTGGGAATAATTTGCACCCACAATACAGCCCTTTTTTCTTCCATGGTAAAATCTAAAAATTTTAACTCATTTTATCAACAACAAATAGTAACTGCTCGATTTATTAATCTATACATAGTAGCTTCTTTATTACATTATTTATCGATAAATCGAATTCTAAACAATGCAATTGTTTTTATTGTGCCACCTTTATAAGTGTCTTTTACTTGATGAGGTTTTCACGTGCCTAATCTATTTTACAATCGCTTGATTATATTACATTTCTCAAAAGTGCTGTTATTTTATAGTTTGATGTAATTACAAAGTCGTTTTTGAAATTAGAATTATACCAATCCTTCAAGTGCATTGATTAGAGTTACGCGAAGGGACTTTTTGGTTCAGCCAAGCAACATTTACAACAAAAATTTACAAAAGATGAAAGTTGGAAGAGTGTAAGTGCTTTTATAATAACGTTTGTCGCCCTGTCTATATATGCAACTTTGATGTCTGTTTCAAACGACGTTGTGTAGGTGCGTTGGACGCTACCAGTAAATATATACATAGGAAGAAGAGCAATCTGTACTTTATGCTTTTAAACTACAAAGAGTGTTAATAACTTTTTTTAAATTATATATTTTTTTATACGTTGTTATTTAAAGCATGTATATGACTTTTTTACCATGGTTTTATGTTTCTCTTGATGTTTTAATACACTCTATTCCTCAAATAGGATATGCTACACCCTCATTAAGTACTTTATTTAAACAACGAGGAAAATATGTATGCTACATAAATAATATTACATTTGATGCACTTTTTAGTTTTTGATGTATAAATAAGTAAATAGAGATTTTAGTTTAAAACATAAATAATAAAATATAAATAATTACAACATTTTAAAACCATTATAGGTAAAAATATATTTTGCATTCCATAAAATCTGTAAATTGTTGAAAAAAATATTAGCCTTGCGTTCGATATATTTTCTGTTTACATATTTAACATTTCCTAACTCATGAAAATGTATAAAAATATTTACTAGTTAAAAATTTTAGGCGCAAAAAAATAATGTAAACTTTTAATTTAAAACTACCATTTCTCATAATATCCCTAACAATCTAAAATTTAATTATGAAATACATTTTTTGATATTTTTTTAATAATACGTAGAGATAATATTTTTATAATAAAAATTTGATCAATTTATTACTACAATAAAATTGATTTAGCTTGAAGCAAAACACGTCTTTTTGTATGTAAACAAACTCTAAAATTACATTTATTTTTCAAACATTTTTTTAATAAAAACTAGCTAAAAAACAACAAAAAACTATATTAATTTATGTTTGGACTAGTTTGACAGATGAATAAGTTGGACAACTATAAGTTGAAAGTGCATACTGCTCTAGTTATGCATCCGACTATTAACAATTTCAAACAACTATTAAACCAAGCATGACGTGTCGAAAGTTATATTTAAAAAAAAATTAATGTTAAATTTAAGTAAATAATTATTTTATGAAGTTTAAAAATTAAATAATTGGGGCCTATTAATTAATTGCAATGTTTCTGATAAGTAAAAATCAAATTTTTTTATTTTAATTCTTTAGTTTTTATGAATGGGCTTAAAGTATATTTAAATGTAGTAAAGTTTTAATAAACAAAAAGAAAACTGACAATAATTATCAGAAATTTTATTAACAAAATCCACGTTGAACCCCCTGGTAATATTTGAATTTATATATTTAGGAGTAATTTTGCACTCTCAGCAAATTTTTCTTGCCAAAAATCCAACACAATTTCTGCAAAGGTGAGTAATTAATACTTCAAATTTAAGGTAAGCCTACAAAAAATGTCCAAGGGTGTCAAATCTGATAAACAAACAGTCCTATAAAAGGACTACGATGGTCAACTGGAATCTTCTTCTGAGTCTAACATCAATTCCGAGGTGTAGTGGTCACGAACATCATTCTTCCTGCAAGCTACGGATGGCTCTTCATACAATGCTTCACTACACTACGCTAGCCTTTTTACCGAGTAACATACTCGCGCAACTCTTTCGGGGGCAACTCTCGCTTAATGTAGATGTTGCCCAACCCCGTAACTTGTTGTGCGAGTTAGTTGCGCGGCGTACCTGGCCATAGTCGCATCACAATGGTCGACTGGGATCTTCTTCTGAGTCTAACATCAATTCCGAGGTGTAGTGGTCACTAAGATCATTCTTGCTGCAAGCTACGGATGGCTCTTCGTGCAATGCATCACTACCCTAGCCGCTAGCTTGTTTCCCAAATAACATACTCGCGCAATTATTTCGCGGTGCAACTCCCGCTTAGTGTAAATGTTGCCAACCCCTAACTTGTTGTGCGAGTCAGTTGTGCGGCGTACCAGGCCCTAGTCGCATCACGATGGTCGACTGGGATCTTCTTCTGAGTCTAACATCAATTCCGAGGTGTAGTGGTCACGAAAGTCATTCTTCCTGCAAGCTACGGATGGCTCTTCGTGCAATACATCACCATCCTAACCGCTAGCTTGTTTCCCGAGTAATATTCTCGCGCAATTATTTCGCTGGGCAACTCTCGCTTAGTGAGATGTTGCCCAACCCCGTAACTTGTTGTGCGAATCAGTTACGCGGCATACCAGACCATAGTCGCATCAAAGAGATATCCCAATTCGTGTAGCTCATCTGCATAAAAGCGTGATTGGCGCAAAGTTTCGCTTTCTGTAAATGGAAAAGGCGAGACAGATTCCGGGAGAATCATTTGCGCAAAAAAGTTACGTTTGTTACGCATAGTGTAAACACACATTAGCTTGGAGATTATTTCAGTTCATTCGGACGGCGAGTTGCATGTCTTTTCTGTGTGACTAACTTCTTTATATTATCACTGTGATTGGTGTGACCAAGTTATTTTCTTTTCTCATTTTCTTGATCAATTATCATAATTGTTGTTTTACTGATATTAAATTTATATTCCGCACTAGAACCTCTAAATTAATCTAATACCTTTAAAATCTTCTCTTCATCTGCAGCTAAAGGAGCAGTTTAGTCTGCGTAACGAAGATTTCAGTCATTCTTGGTTCCACCTCGAAAGTTGTCCAGATAATCTAATCGTATAATTATATTTACCATAGATATTATGTAGCAATGAAGAAAGTACGAATCCTTTTCTGATGCCCTTGTAAATATAACACCTGTCAAGCATAATATTTCTATCTTGACAACTGCAGTATTATCCTTGAATATGTTTTTGATAAGAGTGATTAGCACTTCCTTTCTTCGTAGCACTTTTCATAGTTTCCACTTTGTCGTAGGCTTTCTCGTAGTCAACGAAGCATAGGTACATGGGAGTGTGGTATTCTAAGGCTTTCTGTATAAGTTGTCTGATATTTAAAATCTGCGACCCTTCACAAATCCAACCTGCTTGGGAGCAAGTTGGTTAGATGGAAATGAGCCGCACTTATAAAATTTTTAACATTATTTTGCTTCCGTGTGGAATCAGGGAAATGCAGCAGGTTTTTGAGCCTTTTAATGTCACAACATTATTACTGGCGTGCTGACCATAAGCGGGTCTTTCACAAAGTTGGTAAATAATGATCTGACCTCTTTCATCCAACAATTTTATTATTTCCGCTGACAGTAAATTGAACTCTACGGCTTTACCATCTTTGAACTTTTTGATAGCTGTCTGGCTTTGGCTTTAAGGACAACTCATTTTTCTTCGTAACTCTGATCTTCGAGATTATTAAAGTGTAGATTTTTTCAGTATTTTCTCGATATCACAACTATTTGTGTAAGTTCAGTGTTAATGTGTTTATATTGATCTTTAATTGTTCAATTTCTTGGTTTGAATTGATTGACAAATTTGTGTACACAGGTTCTTGGTACTATTTTAATAGCTTTGCCTAGAATTGCTTTAGATTTTTCTATTTAAGATTCTGTAGCTTTTTAAATCGTTTATAACTTCATTTTTCTTCAGGTTTTAATCAGATTGAAGGTCTTCGGTAAAAGCCATTTTTTTTGGTTTAAGGTTCTTGTGGTAATTCTTCTAGTTTTTTTGCTTGAGAGTCCTCCACGTATTATCTAATCGCATTTGTTGATAAATGCATGCAAAGCTTTATGTCTGTATATTTTGAATAGGGTAGAGGATATACAGCATCCATGCCGTAGACATCTTCTTTTTCTTCTTAAAGTGCCATACAGATTCCTACGTAGGCGTCCATCCTTTTTTCGCATCAGATTTTTCTATCGCAGCGGTTAAGAGGGCTTGGAAGTCTTGTATTCCTGTCCATTGATAAATATTCCGTAGCCAAGATAGTTTTTTTCCTTCCCATCCCTCTCTTTTCTTCCTCTATTCTACCTTGGAAAATGGGGCGCTGGAAATAATAGCGTTCTCCATGTGTCCTAGATAAGATACTTTCCTTTTCTTGATTGTTTCGAAAAGTTCTCAGTCTTTTAGTTTAGTTCTGCGAAGAACTTCTTTATTACTCACATGATCGACCCAAGATATTCTGAGCATTTTTTTCAAGGTCCACATTTCAAAAGCCTCCAGTCTGTTTGGTGGATATTTTCGGTGTAATCCTTTAAAATGTTAAAAATATGTAACAATTTGTTGGACGTTATATATAAATTTGTGGGAATTTTTGTCTTGTGCGTTTTTATTTTTAACAATCAGCCTCTTTTTTTAATGACACTTTCGACCACAGGTTAATTTGTAATATGATCATTTCAAGAAATTTTCTGCCGCTCTTGCAATATTTTAAATATGTAACAATTTGTTGGACATTTCTTATAAATTTGTAAGAATTTTTGCTGATGCATTTTTATTTTTAACAATCAGCCTCTATTTTTAATGACACTTTCGACTACAGGTTAATTCGTGATATGATTATTTCAAGAAATTTTCAACCACCATTACAATATTTCAAATGCTTCAAGCTTTTTAAAGTAACCTTCGTCAAAGTTCAAAACTTCATATTGCAGTATCGGGTAGATATATTACCTCAATAAACTAACCATCATCGTCATTATCATCATAGGCGCTACAACCATGTGCGAGTCTTGGCCTCCTCAAGTTTTTATCACCAGATCTTACGGTTCTGGGCAACCACGGACCAGAAACTAATATCCTAATATCACTTTCAGGGAACTTCTTATTCTTAAATTTTTTTATTACCTTTCTAGTTTTGGCTTAAGATAGTGCTTCCTAAGGTATTTCAGGTGATTCTCTGTCTTTGCTTGTTGATCAATTTCTGGTTTAGTTTTTTTGTTCAAAAGGTGGTCAAAATGCTCTTTCCCCGCTCCGAGTATTCCTTCTTTGTTGCTGATGATATTCCCAGTTTTATTAGGGCATATCTTCATTGAAATAGATAAATTGTGATACTTAAGGATCTTTGACATCTTCAAAAATACATCGTAAGCTTTTCTAAATATTAATACTATTTTTTATTTATTATTTTTTCTTTATCTTTCTTTTGGATGCTTAAGGACTTTGCCACCAAAACAATCTTCTTCCACTCGTTCCTATTTTTTGCTGTTCTCTGCCAGTTTCGGATCTTTTGCACCTTCAAATCTTTCTCCACATCGTCCCTTCTTCTTACTCTTGGACACCCCACTGGTGGTGTGCCATCATATTTTGTCGTTAGGATACGCATTGCTTTAATGTGTCCTATTATAGTATCCCTATTTTAGTGCCTCAAGCTCGTGATTTATTCGAATTTTATACCCCTTTGTGGTTTGGATCGACTCGTGTATTATTCGTAGTACCTTTTTTTCTGTGCGCCTTAGCGTCTGTTGCGATTTATCGGTAAGTGTCCAACATTCGCAGCCGTACGTTATTACATGACTCACCAGCGACTTATAAAGTCGCTGGATTGGTGGATTGGATTGGTAGGTTACTGAACTTGAGCAGAAACTTCAATCCATATATTACTTTATTGCCTTGGCGGATTCTATTCCTAATGTCGATCGACGTGTTGTTTGTGGTGTCTATGGTGCCTCCCAGGTATTTAAATGAATCGAATCGACTAACACAAATGTCTTCCCAAAACGTTAAAATTTTGTACATTCCTCCGTCTCAGCGTGAGCATTATTTTTGTTTTAGATTCGTTTACCCAAAGCCCCATTTTCTTAGCTTCCTCCTCCATCAAAGCAATCGTTTCCTCCACCTCTCGCATATTTCTTTCCAAAATGGATATGTCGTCTGCAAATGCCAGTATCTGCTGAGACTTTCGGAGTAGGTTTCCTTCAGTTTCTATTCCACTCCTTCTAAATTTGGTGGTAAGAAATCCTGTTTAAACTGTAAATCCTTGCTTTCGTCTGTAAGGTGAATAATTTTTTCAATAGTGTGCATTTGAAATTTTGTGGATGTGGATCATTTTTTTACTTTGAATCTCATAAAACTCCACTCCTTCTAAATTTGGTGGTACGAAATCCTGTTTAAACTGTGAATCATTGCTTTCGACTATAAGATGTATAATTTTTCCAATAGTGTGCATTTGAAATTTTGTGGATGTGAATCATTTCTTTTTCTTACAATCTCATAAAACTCCAATATCTTTCAGAAAAAAGTATCTGCCCACTTTTTTCCGGTGTAGACCTACTTCTTAAATTAAATAGGACGAATACCTCGAATATTTTTTACAGATAGGACGATCAAGATATGCCATATGATAAAAGCTCGTGCCCACCTTTCATTAATTATAAATGTTCAATTTTATGATTGAATTTACCCACCATTTGAGTTTTAAAACAAATAATGGACACATTTATAATTGACTAAGAGCGTTAATCATTTAAAATTTTAAATTATTTTTTTGTTTCATTTTCATAAAATTCTCAAATCCATAAAATGTGTTTTTGAGACACCCACGATATTGGAAACTGATTTAAATCGATTTTTTCCGAAATATGGTCAACTTTTATATATAAACCTTTGAGATAACGAGATTGTAAACATCCCCAGAGTATTAAATCACTTTTATAAAAATCCTCATTTTAAAATATCAAATTGCAATTACGATAAAATGGTGTAATTACTTTACAGCGTACTCAAAATTAAGGTGAATTTACTAGTAATATAAAAATCGCGTTTATCTTAAAAAACTATTTTTTTGTAATTAACTCAACCACCGAGTAATAAAGCACTAGTTTAATTATTAGCAATTCTTAATGCTTCTTTGTTTCTATTTACCCGTAAAGTACTCCTTTTTCAACCACATTAGTGTAACAAACATCAAATTCTAATTACGGTAATGTGGAAATAAACTAAAAAAAAAGTAGCTCTATAATTTATTAATCCTAATATTAATTATTATTATGTCCCATTTATTTCTAAATTATTAATATAATACTTAGTAAAATTCTTTTAATGTTAAGTGCAGCTATTTTATTATTGGATAATTAAATTTGCACACAATAATATTACAATCCTATGCAACACAAATTATATTAATTACTGCAAAGCATAAGTAACATAATACCATTAATTAATCGCGGATGTTTACTAACTTTTGATGGAATACCTAGTGTTTGATTTTAGGTAATTGTAATGCATTATATTATTATTCCCTTCTGCATTTTTTTTCTTTCGTTGTAATTAATCATTCCGCATACCTCGACTCACTTTAATTAATTTTACAAATTTTGTAACTTAATTTAAATAAAAAGTTTTAGATTGATTATGATAAGAATTGTTTTTCTTACGTTTTATTTGTAAAGTTTTATTTTGTATTATCCCTAAATTTATTTTAAGAATTTGCTGGTAGTTAAAGTATTTGCAGGTTTGTTTGGAATTCTTAGCGTGAATTCTAGATGAAGTTTTGTTTAGAGGGATATAATCTGGTTTTAATTATTCTTTGTATGGATGGTGTTACTTGAGTCGGTCCACAATTTCATTTGTAATTAATCTGCGAAGAAGTAGTTATTGTTCTGTAGTAGTGTGCTCCCGTTGTAAGAGTATATAAAGCTAGAATCCAGACAAGCGGCACGCTTTACGAATTGTTCGAGAACGAAGTGTAATTATGCAAAGTAGCAATGTCTTAATTACCAGCCTTTATTCAAAGTCAGGTGAATAATAATTCTATCCACATTGGGCCATGATGTTTCCCCATCAGCGAGAAACTACTTGCTGTCAAAGTGTTTTACTCGGTGGTGAAGCGGAAAATAAATTTATAATTACTCTCATTCTACTTGCAAATTAAGTTATACCAGTTTTGTTCGCGCGAATAGTTTAAGAGACTCCAGCAACAATTTAAATACATTACTTCTGAGGCACCACACGTTTTAAATATACTCTGTAGACCACAATTTGTTACCAAAGTAAACAGATTTATACCTTTCATAACTTACGAATATTTTAATTTAAGATATAAATATCTTTCTGCAAGGCTATTATTTTTTACATACTTAACTCACCAAGTACAAACGCCCCTTTCAACTTTTATCCCTCTTAGACTGACATCTCTTACTTAATTACTTATTACACACGCGAATGCATCATTTGGGAACTTGTAATACTAACCTGCCCTATTCTGATTAATTACGTATTTAACTGAATACGTCATTAAATGTATATAGAAATAGAGAAGTTACTAATTGAACATGAAAGCAAACACGAATAGAATGAGTGCAGTCACACGTGTATTTATTTGTTTGTTTATGGTTTATTAATTCCAATTGTGCATTTATTTGTATTCAAAATAACTGACTCAATAAAAAAAAGTTCAGATATTTCATATTTATTCAAATTTCCCAAATTTTATGATTAAAAACAAACGTTATAATAACAAAATTTCCATGTGAAGTTAAAAGGACTTATGGTGCATTTTAATTCTTTCTGTATATGCACATTTTATATATAAAAATATATAATCCATTTTTTTCAAATCCCCAATGTATTCACTCACTCATTACATAAAAATTCTGCTAATTTAAAACAAAAAACTAATTTTAGTTTCCACGCGCAAATAAAACATTGAACAAAATTTACCTAGAATCGGATTATTTGCATATTGTTTGGTGTAATTTACACCGAATAAGTTTTCTGAAAAACGTTGCGAGCAGTTTATAAAATAAAGATAATCCCATGTGTGCCAACTGTTGTCAGACATGTTTTAATGCTTCGTGTTTGTGTTTCAGATCCTCCTGAGATTATGATGAAGCCACGTAACCAACAGGTCAAGGCTGGAGGCATTGCTTCCTTCTATTGCGCTGCCAGAGGGGACCCTCTCCCAAATATCCAGTGGAGGAAAAATGGCAAAAGGGTTTCAGGTAAGGACTAGATAAATCACATCTACGGATCGTATCAGACACGCTTCTCCATTTAAATTTCATTACTGATTCAGATCTTTAAATGAAATTGGTATATGTTTTTAATTGATTGGAGATTTGCTGAAGCAAATTTAAAAGGGAGTTTTCTTTTCATTACCTTTTTTTATTATATCACTAAAAGGTAAACCAATTACAACATACATCCTAAATAAATTTAATTAATTTTTCACTTAGGAGGAAAACTCATACAAAGAAAAAATAGGTTGAGAATTTTTTTCTCTTAATAGAAGATCTCATATTTTTATTTTAGTTATTTTTTTACAAAGTATACCTTTTAATTAATATCTAACATAATATACAGTGTGGTCCAAATTGAGTTGCCTACGTGGGTATCTTTCTTATTATTAAAAATAGAAATTTGGGGAAATGGACAAATGTTGTGTAGATTTCTGTACTGACTTAAATTCTGCTGAGAAATTTTAAAAAATGCAAACAAAAACTAATAAAAATCGCGATTTTTCAAAAAGTCAAATTTCTCTGTAATTATAAAAGATACAAAAAAAATTCATATTAAGTTTACTTGATTCAGTAAAAGAAACTACTGAAAAAACTGCTGTTTAAATAAAATTAAAGATGGCGGGTTTTAAATTATTATTAGCAACTTTTTTATTTTAAATGGACGCCATATATTATTTTTACATGATTAAATGGATTTTTTTCTTTTTGCAACGATGTGTAAAAACCTATGCTTGAGTAAAAAATTATGACAAATATTAATTGTTTTAATTTTAAATCAAGTAGGCATGATAACAAATGCAGGTCTAAATTATTTATGGAACAACACATAAAAACTTTATGTGCTAACAATAAATTTTTATAAATGCTCAAAATGCTGTCCGTTATTAACTGAACATAATCGACACCGTTTTGCTACACTGCGATTACTTGCCGCAATGTACTGCGATTAACGTTGTTAAATGCATCCGTAACAGCTTTGCGTAGTTCTTCTACATTATTATAATTGAAATGACTTATACACTTTATGTTTTAAAATTCCCCGCTAATAAAAATTAAAAAGCATTAAATCTGCTGATCTGGCTGGCCACCAAACAAAGGTATTTTGAAAATTTCTCAGTAGAATCAAAGTCAGCACGGAAATCTTTACGACGTTGTCCATTTAACCAAGTCCCTATCTTTAATAATAAAAAAGAAACCTATGGTAGACTACTTATTTAGGAACACCCTGTATATATTAAATCAGTTTTCAAAACGTTGGACAACGTAATACGATGTCAAGGCGCCATTGCCTTCGTTCTTTTCATTGTTTATCTTCCAGATTTCTCATGCTTATTGCTTTTCATACTCCCTCGCTGCATATTATTTTGTACCTTTCTCTCTTTTTTTTACTGGGAATTTACCTCATACTCTGCTTGGATAGTCTATCGTTATTCATTCACTACACATGACCGTATCAATTAATCTTCTTCTTTTTGATGTCAGTCATTATCAAAGTCTGTACATCCAGTTGGACTCGAATGTCTTTATTTCTTATTCTGTCGGCTGGTGAGACTCTTAAAAATCTTTTTAGCGCCTTTACCATTCTCTTGCTTTTTTTCATCCCCAAGTAACCCTTCTATGTATGCTATTTCCATCTTTAATTATATCATTTTTGCATTTTATTTTTGTTTCGTGCTTTTACATTTTTGTTTCGTACCAATGGCATCGCGTGCAGCTTTATGAATGCCATATATGATATTATCGTAGCTATCTTGAAATTAAAATTCTTGTCCAAGCGTTAACGTTGTTCTTAAATATATATTGAGTACTGCGACCTATCAAATTGTGCGATGTTTTGTTCTGTGTCTTGTTGGGTTTCCCGAGTACTTTGATTCTTGTTCAATCGCGGAATTCGCATTTTTGCTTCTAATGTCGGTGATTAGATCTACAACTAACACCTTTTGAAACTCTTATGTCGTGTATTTGAATTTATTTTTTTGTTTCACACTCAGATAATCAATAATTGACTTAATCTGTCTTGTTTGTTATTCCCAGGAATATTTATGGATCCATTTGTGTTTATAAAAGCCATTTGTGAATTTTTGTGTGTAGATTAATCGCACGTTATTGTCCTTTTCACCCTATTCCTTAAATGGACAAACTATCGAGTCATTGAGTTTTCTTCCTGTACGACTTTTTAGGTTACCCAGCATTATCATTTCTTTAGTAATTCTTATGTCAGTCAGTACTTCATATGGTTTCTCAAAGAACTACAGCATATTCATCATCTGAAATAACATACACTCCAAGCAATGTATTTTGCCTACCATACATGTGCAAATTTATTTGATATTTTTCGAAATATGTGATTTTTCTCTAAATTTTCTTACTTTCGGGTTTAAGTAGCGTACTTTTATTGGTTATTGCCATTGCAGAGAGCATTTTCAAGGCGAAAAAGTCCGATGACCGAGTGTGTATGCCTATATAGGATGAAAAATTGTTAGTGAAGGTGGGAGTTTAATGATGAAAACAAATATTTTCATGTATTGAAGATTTCAAAACCATTTTTGCGATTTAAGTTAGGGGGACTATTATGAATTTAAATCGCTTCACAAATTTTGCGCTTCTTATAATGAGGCTGCCAAGCGTCGCCTCCGTTTTGTGTAATTACACGTTTATTAAATTTTGTGCGCAATGTCCTGATTGTTTTAAGACTTGTGTGGCATGTAGCGCCGTCCTGTTGAATATAAAGGTCGTCCATGTCCATAGCATCAACTTCAGGACAAAAAAAAGTCGGTCAACATCGTTCGATAATGAACTTCATTCACAAAAACGGTGGCTTTAGCGTCATTTTCAAAAATATGGATTTCTGACGCCACCAGCCCAAAAACCGCACCAAGCTGTAACTCGTTTTGAATGGAGAGAGTTTTCGAATATTTCTCAAGGGTTTTTAGACTCCCAAATGCGGCAATTTTGTTTATTAACATCAGGGTGTAAATGGACCTCGTCGCTCAGGAAAAAAATTGTCATTTGCATGCATTTTTAATACCCAATCAACGAACGTTTGGCGTTGTCAATAGTCTGCTGGCTTTAATTCTTGCTGAACTTTGTAAGCCCTTAGACCAAGATCTTTTTTTTATTGTAGCTGCAAATTTAAAATATTTAAAATAATGCTAAATTTAAAATAACGGCTCTTAATGAAAAACCCTTTACTTAAAAATGCCTTCACACTTGAAACGATGTCATTAATGGGAAGTTTCTCAGAGGCTATGGCACAATTTGGGCCCTCGAGACTTTGGGATTTGTTCGGCAATAAATTGTTAAGTTTACGAGTGTGCTTCGTAGAAGAAATTTCACGAATCGACTCAGCCTGTTTAAATGAAATGGAGTCTTTGCCATTATTGCCGGTGTGGTTTTTTGCTCTTAACCTTGTGCACGGGTAAAGCGTTGATTGTTTGATTGATTATTATTAAAGGGTGTGAGCAAGACTCACTGGCACTTAGGTCTCATGAAGGGGCTCATTGTGCTAACCCTCTTCTCGTTAGCTCTTTTTGTCCGGTTAATCCTCAAGTCATTTAATATTTTTGATTGGCCTGAGTACTTTTACCGGTTAAGTGATGCTAATAATGGCCATGGTTGGCCATCGGTAATCCAGTATAGATTCTCTAGTTGACGCTTGCGTGGGGCATTGGCAAAGCAGGTGATTCGTCATTTCGTCCTCTTCTAGGCAGCTCCTAAAGATGGGATCTTTGATGATTCCCAATGACTGGTCCATATTTCTAAGAGCATCCTGAGATTTCCTCTGTTTAATCATAGGCAGTATTTTGCTCTTTGTAACGTGTGGACCTCTCTCTCTCTGTTTGCAGTCCTTTTGCGCTGCCCATCTAATTTGATGACATGTGTAAAGTTCTAATAGGGCTGAACGGGCTCTGGTCCAACTGGCTGTTTGTCCGCGGCTATTCTCGCCAGTCTGTCCGCCTCTTTCTTGCCCTTATTACCATTATGTCCTTTTACCAATCTGAGTATGACAACATTGTTTTCTGATAGTTTTACCAGTGGTCTCAATAAATGCTAGGGTGTGACTTTTTTTTATGTTTCTCATACTAGAGTCCGCCATCCTGCAGCTGTAGGGCCGAGGTCCCGTATGTATATGTCAAGCAGTGCTAGGTCTCCATGGCCGCGGTTGCAGTTGTTTTTATTGCTCCTGACACAGCCATGCAAATATGCTTCTGTAAAGCGTTATTTCCACTCATATTTAAGATTATAGAAGTGCCTCACTACAATTTAAATTGTGCAAGTGCAATTTCAGATTTTACCAATAAAAATACATAACTTTGACATGAAACATTTTTTTGTAAGCCACCGTAGGTACCGCCGTAATTACAGGAAAAATTATCACAAGAATTATTTTTCTGCGATAACAGCGCCATCAACCCATGCTTCTGGTAAAATTTTTGTATTTTTTCCGCACAGTCCGAATCTGCAATAAAAAATGTGAACCTTAGTTTTGAAATTAAAATTTTTAGAAGGCTACTCCTACTTTTTATTGCATATTTGGATTGTGCGAAAAAAAAATACATAAATTTAACAAAAAAGTACTCATTCGATAATTTTTTTCCGTGCTTACGGCATATTTATTTTTCTGTTAAAATTCAAATGTGACACCGTGTATATAGAGGAAACTGCTTTAATGTCCGGTTTCATTTTGCTTAGGAGATAATTGTCCATAGGATCAGGATCAGGAAAGGAGTTACGTCCAAGATTTTGTTCCAGATGAAAATTGTCCTGTTTCTATTTTAAAAAGATTCATCAAAACCTTGTAAGGATCTTAAGTATTCCAGCCAGTTTAATGGGGCAGAAGTCTATTAAAAAATAAACAAATAAATACTTCTTTCGAGGGTATCCTAGATTACAGCGGTTTCATTGTGTTGTGCGCTTTCAATTGGACCACAATTTGTAACTCTTAGCTCTTTCAAAAAATGTCTAAAAAATGGTTTAATTAATTTATTTAATTTAAAGAGTAAAATAATAACAATTAATCGTAGCTATTATTTAAATAAATAATAATTGAGTTTTGCCAATTTTAGCATTTATTATTACTTGCTTTTTATAACGAGTTATATTGCTCTTCTTGGAAATATCATAAATAATTATTACTTTGAATGTATTTGTAAATATATTAAAAAATTCTGCTTAATTTTTAATCATTTTAATTAAATGATTCTAAAAGTGTAACCTACAAGTAGGAAAATTTATCATTTCAAAGTATGAATCATACAATACTTTTTTTATTTTGCTCGGGACTAATATAATAGAATAGAGTATAAAAAAACAATAAACAAAAACAAAGAATTTTTTTTTTTAATTTTATTTTTTATTTTATTTGTATAAAGGCTTTCAATGATGCCTATATATCTCACTACAATCTGGTCATAAATGAACAACGAGCAGTTATATTCTGACTTAAATTACTAGAGTGTGTGTATGACTACAGGTCCATTCAATAATGATCCTGTAGGTTTTAATTTACATATTGTAATA
>JARJDX010047037.1:0-10935 GCA_030264735.1 Gymnusa sp. GC000175 | reverse complement strand
ATTCATCCTTGTTCGTTGCTAAGGAACGTTTTATTGAATTATGTTTTATTTATTTATCAAGTGGCAGAGACATAATTTCATTATAATCAGCTGAAAATTAATAAAATAGGTTATATCATTCAAAAGTAATTAATGTCACTATTGGAGTTATTGCAAATATACATTTCACAACAAATTGAAGGTGGAGAGGCATACTGCCAATCTAATTGGCTGATAATTAATAAAATATCGTTATTTTTCTATTTAAAGTAACGGATATGTTTTTAATTCGTAAATGAAAGTCCTATGGTGACCACACCTCCATTTTTTTTAATTGTTTGTAACAGGAAATGGAATGGAAGGAAAATTAAAAACCCACTTTTAATAACGCTGTGATCGACATGTAAATTGCTATTGCCTGATTGGGCAGCCCTGCTCTATCCTTTCTTCGTCTGGGCTGTTATAAAAAAATTATAACATAGATTATTAGAGATTAATAATACAGTACTGATAAATTAAATGTATAAAATTAAGTCAATATGTACGGATAAAATATAATTTGTATTTCATCCTGTACAATGTTGTATTTTAAATTTTTAATTGGAATCGTTTCATTTTTAGGTTGTTCGGCACAAAATGTGACAAGTGCGGTTCATCATTTAGTAAAAACGATTTCGTGATGCGGGCCAAAAGTAAAATTTATCACATAGACTGTTTTCGTTGTTGTGCCTGTACGAGACAATTAGTACCTGGCGACGAGTTCGCGCTTCGCGACGGAGGAGCTCTCTATTGTAAGGAGGATCATGACGTGATGGAAAAGACTTCCGCCCCTACAACGCCGCATCCCGGAACTGAAAGCAACAACAACACCAGCCTTAGCAACAACAACCACAGTAGCAACAGCACGGAACTCGGCTGCATGTCAGGTAATAAACATAAAACCATAAATACACCAACCCTAGAGTAATTAAAATTGACCTTTAGACTAATGAACATAACCTAATAAATGTGTTACTAAATACAAAAGAAATTAACCTTGTAGTGATAAAATCTAATCACAATTTTAATGCTTCAAAGAGAATAGAAAGCTATCATCCTTGTGTAGTAGGTGTCAAAAGGATTTATAATTTTTAAACGCGCGCGTTAGGATTTTAGTAAACATATTTAATCGTCGAGCTAAAATTATAATCCCAAGAACACACGGCGACTAATTCCTAGTAATACAATATTAAAGGGTAAGTCCAGTTGTGTGTCCATCCATTAGAGCTTTCATTTAATCCCAGCTATTCTGCTGGGAGCACACTGGCTTAACGAAGGCGTGAAATGCTGACCAGAGGAAAGCTTAAACATCACTCACTCTCTTTCAACCCCGTCCACTTATTCCTTTGTGAATATTATATTACAAGAAATTAGTTATGTCTTAAAATGTTTAAAATCCGTAAATTACCCATCGATAACTCCTCCCTCCGCCTAGATTAATAGGTTACAAAGTTGATTAAATTTAACTTCTTCCGGTCAAGCCTTTAAATTAATTATATTAAAACGATTATTATTATCGACAAATTGCAGATTCCGGGTCTGAGAGCGGGTCACATAAAGGAGGCGGCCACAGAAAATCCAACAGTGCTTCGGGTGGCGACGGAAAACCAACAAGAGTGAGGACGGTGTTAAATGAAAAGCAGCTTCATACTTTAAGAACTTGTTATGCGGCTAATCCCAGACCAGACGCCCTTATGAAAGAGCAGTTGGTAGAAATGACAGGATTATCGCCTAGGGTAATAAGGGTTTGGTTTCAAAATAAAAGATGCAAAGATAAGAAAAAGACGATCCTCATGAAACAACAGATGCAGCAAGAAAAGGTTGGTACCTCTAAAAAATTATACAAAATGCAATTTTGCTAGCAATCAATCTTGCGAGAGCGTAAAACATTTGAAACCTGTGAATAATGCCAGCAGGATTGACTAACTTTATTCCCCCCACTAGCTAGGGCGTGTTTACTTGTGTATTTCCCCTTCCTCCATCACGTTCCTCCACCAATGGTCGACAACACACGCGATTAAGTTTTCCCCTACCACCACCATTGATTTTTAATAAGGCAAAAACGAATATTCGGCAGGAGATTCGCAGGATTACTTTTACATATTTTATCTTCCAAACCTCCGACCATTTTTTTAATGCGCGCATTGTTACCGGAGTCGCTTGGCACAATGGTTATCTATAAAACACAATCTTGCTGAATATGTAGAACTCGTTGTTTATAACCTTGATATTTTTACCATTAATCGTCGCTTAATATTTTAATGAGGAAATGCTTGGTAGAAATCTAAAAGAACATAGTTTTTTGTGCAGGATGGCCGTAAATTGGGATACGGCGCTATGCAAGGAATCCCAATGGTGGCGTCTTCTCCGGTTCGTCACGATTCGCCCCTAGGAGTGCACCCTCTGGAAGTACAAGCTTATCAACCACCCTGGAAAGCCTTAACAGATTTTGCGCTACATTCAGATCTTGAACAACCGCATGCACCAGCGTTTCAACAATTAGTCAGCCAGGTATTTTTTTTTAAATCAATGAAAACACAAAATATTTATAATGTATATTTATATAGATGCATGGATACGATTTACCTCCTCCGAATATGGGCCCGGGTCCTGGGCCTCCTCCTGGAATGATGCAATCTTCAGCACCACCTTCAGACGCAATGACACATCCTGATAGTACAGACAGTTATGTCACCTATTTAGAAAGTGATGAAAGTTTACCAGCCAGTCCTTAACAAATTTAAAAAATTTATATTTCGAACGATTAATCGTGCAATAACTTCTTTTTAAAATCCGTTAAA
The DNA here is from genome assembly GCA_030264735.1 of Gymnusa sp. GC000175. NCBI lineage: Eukaryota > Metazoa > Arthropoda > Insecta > Coleoptera > Staphylinidae > Gymnusa > Gymnusa sp. GC000175. The sequence continues at coordinate 8,116 of JARJDX010047037.1, read as the reverse complement.
TATTTTTATTTAACCATTGATATATTTTTTAAAGATTAATCAAAATGTGTTACATATACTTCCAAATCTGGCTGTTGTTTATTATTTTTGCAAACAACTCTTTTTTTATACAACCAGTTAAGGTTTAAAAAATAATTTTCTTTATAAAATATTCCACAATTAGGGGAAATTAATAAATTATTAAATGCACTTGATTTATTACGTTTTATTTAATTTTCTCTAGGAATTTTGATTCTGATTGAATGTAATTAAGAAATTAGCGTAAATAATTAAACATTTTATTCAGTTACAAATGTTTAAATTTTCAAATTACTAAAATACAAAGAATTTAATTTTTTCTAGTTTAATAATTTGCATATGAAATGTGTCAAATGTTAACGTTAATTATTGAATTTGATTGGATTTTGCAAAGCATTCTAGATAAATATACTGGGTGTCCCACTTTAACCTTAACAGTGAATTATTTTGAAAATGAACATCGAATATTTTGAACAAAAGTTTAAGTGTTTGTGAGGGAACATCCGATTTTATCAAAAAAAATCGTCCACCTTGCCACATCTCAAAGGGGAAACTTAAATTTAAAACTGAAACGTTCACTTTTTATTGCAGATTTGGATTGTGTGGAAAAGAATACACAAATTTGACCAGAAACAACACATTTTTACAACTATCTTAGATGGCTTTGTAATCGGAGCAATAATAAATCTTTAATAATTTTTTTCCTGCAATTACAGCGCCACTTACTATTATTACAAAAAAAAGTTTTAAGTAAAGATTATGCATTTTTATCCCTGAAGTCTGAATTTGCAATAAAAAATGGGGACCCCTAGTTAAGTTTTAAAAGTAATTTTTTTAATAAAATTGGAAGTCCCCCTCCGAACTTTTGTCTGAAACATTTTGTCATTTGATATCTATTTTTTGAGATATTCCCTGTTAAGAGGACATCCTGTATATTTTAACGCACCTACAGCTTAATATATTAAGAATTTTAGCTTTGGATTTTTATAAAATTGCAATTTTTTTAAATAATTGATTTCCATAAAAGCGCATTTAACATAATTACCGATCACAGTATATAATTACGTTGCATTAAATAATTTGGCAACAATGGCGTTTAAAATTGGTACTCATAAAAAATTTAAATATACTCGTCTCAATGAGAAGTGAACATCACTAAAAATGATTTAAATTTTAGCATATCTAGTCATTAGGCTCGCGACTATAACCTATATTACTTGTGCCATCTTTTGGGATAATAAGAAATCTAATGAAGGGGAACTTTCAGAGGCGGATTTATTTCTGGCGGAAAGTAATTTTGAGGCCCCCTATCCCATTTTTGTCGTTTTTCTTTTATTTACATGATGGTTTTCATCAAAATGTTAACTAAAAATAATAAAAAAAATTGTAATTTTTTTTTTTAAATTATCGTAATTTTAAGCAAAATTATTAAAATTTTGATAAAAATTGTTCAAATTTACGTCATCCAAATTTTAATAAGAATTGTTTAAATTTCACTAAATCATCGTAAATTAATAAATATCACCTAAATTTTGAGGAAAATAGCTTTAATTTGACGTAACTTTAACTTAATCTTAATGCATCAAAATTTTGACGAAAATCCTTAAAATTTGATCAAAATTAATTCAAAATAAGACTATAATTATCCTTATTTAACCAACATCAAGTTTTGTTAAAAATTATTATAATTTTAAGTAAAAACACCAACAATTTGTATCAATTGCTCAAATTTTACATAATTTTAAGCAAAATCATCTAAATACGTTCAAACTTACTTAAAATTGTCATGATTTTAACCAAATCATTTAAATTTAGATAAAATTTGTTTGAATTTGACATGATTTTAACCAAACTTATCGTAATTTTAACCAAAATCATCCAAATTTAAATGAAAACTGCCCAAGTTTAAAATGATTTTAACAAAAATCATTAAAATGTTGACGAAAACCGTTCAAATTTGACCAAAATCATAATTTTAGGCAAAAATAATAAAATTTGGTATCAATTGCTCAAATTTTACATAATTTTTTCCAAAATCATATAAACTTAAAAAAAACGTTCAAATTTTACTAAAATTATGGTAATTTTCACCAAAAACATTAAATTGGAATGAATGATCATAATTTTAAACAAAAAAATCAAAATTTTGTTACTGAAGAAGATTGTATAGAAAAAATTGTAAAAAAAGCGTCTGATAAATGCTAAAGGGGATTTTCTTAAATTTAAATACGTTTCTGGGGTTATGGTTAATGATGTCGCGACGACGAAAGCAGCGCCGTAAGAATTTTTGAGGGCAAATTTGAATTGTGGCCATGGCATTCTTTAAATTGCTCATTATAAATTTGGTAGAATGTCCAGGTGTGGGTCAAAAGTAAAATTTGTCTTGTGCGCATTTGTCCTAGAATCCAAAAGTTATTATCAGTTGCTCCAATTTTACATAATTTTTACTAAAATCATCAAAATTTTAATAAATAACTTTAAAATTTACCTACATTAAAAAAAAAAATTAAAGAAACTTGCCATAATTTGGGCAAAACATTAAATTTTTAAAAAAAAGCTCACATTAATGGGAATCGTACATCGAAATCCTTTAACTTATAACGAAAATCGGCAAATTTATTTTAATTTTGATAATAATTAATCAAACTCAAACATGAAATAAAATTATCGCAATTTAGACTCAAATTACCAAATTTTTACAAAAAAACTCTTGTATTTGATCAAAATCAGTGAGATTTTAATCAAAATCTTCTAAATTTTGATGAAAATTTCCCATCTTTAAGCAGAAAATACAATTTTATTAAAATCATTCAAATTTAACAAACGCAGAGGAATTTTACCCAAAATAATCAAAATGTTGACGATAAGCTCTTAAATGTAACAAAATGCTCATTAATTTAAAAAAGCAGCCTTAAAACTTTGTACGAAATTGATGACATTTGATTAAAATCATTGTAGTTTTACCAAAAATATCCAAATTTTAATAAGAATTGAATAACTTCATATTTTGATGAAAATTAATCAAGATCATGTCAATTTATACTAAAATTATCAAAATTTTAACAAAAATCTCTTTATTTTAAAAAGTAAATGTAATTTTAATCAAAATAATCTAGAATTTGGCAAAATCATCTAAATTTTTTTAAAAATGATTGAAATTTAACAAAAATCATGTAAATATACCAAAAATTATTAATATTTTAAAGAAAAACGCTCAAATTTGACAAGAATCATTATAATATTAACCAATATCAGTAAAATACTAACAAAAATTGCAACATTAACTCTTATCCCTTATAATTTAAGAAAAATTCCTCCTGCGCCTGTACGCTAATCTGCCACTGGTTCCTTCCATGAGGGATTCGATAAAAAACTTAAATATGCTTATCTTAATGAGAAGTGAGTATCGCAAATTGATTGTGACTATATAATCATTAGTTGTGCTATATTTTGGGATACTAAGAAATTCAATAATCGATTAATAGCACTCTAGAAAGGCAGGGGCGACTTTCTAGTGTCTAGATCTAGAGATTCTAGGGTAACAAGCTATAACACATACACCACAATTAACTGTGCAGAAGGACCTCTTACTAATAAGGAAAATAACAATACTTAAATCATCTGAATTTTGATAAAAATTCTTAAAATTTGAACTGAAGCAAGGCAGTTTAAACCAAAATTATCTAAATTTTTAAGAAAATTGACTTAATATTTTAGTATTTCAAAGCAATATTATCCAAATTTTAACTAAAATTGTTTAAATTCGACCAAATTTATACAAATTTTGAAGAACATTGTCATAATTTCATAAAACATCAAAATTTTGAAAATAATAACTCGGATTTTATAAAGTTGACATCGAAAATTGCCAACTTTTGACGATAATCGCCAAAATTGTTAAATTTTGATATAAATCTATTAAAACTTAAATAAAATAATCGCAGTTTAGACTAAATCACTACATTTTTACGGAAACCTCTTGAGTTTGCCCAAAATCATTGAAATTTTAATAAAAATCCTTTAAATTTGGACGAAAATTTTCATTGTTTAGCAAAATAATAAATTTTAATAAATTTTTTTTGAATTTACATAAAATCATAGGAATATTACCCAAAATTATGACAAAAATACGTCAAATGTTGGAAAATGCTTACACCAATTTTAACGAAAATGTCCCTAACTTAAAAAAACTTTAATGAAATTGATTTCATTCAAATATTTTCCTGAATTGAACAAAATTATTAAAATTTTGATGAAGATTTCTTAAAATTATAGCAGTTTATACTTAAATCACTTTAATTATAACAAAAATATGACCAAAACTAATGCAATTTTAATCAAATCATCTATATTTTAATTTTAGCAAAATTATGGCAGCCTTACTTAAAATTATCTAAATTTTGATGAAAATCATGTAATTTTACCCAAAATCATTAATATTTAGACGTAAATTGTTTAAATTCGAACAAACTCATCCTAATTTTAACCAAAACCTGTAAAAATTTTACTTAAAGCGCTTTAATAATATAAACTTAAGTTGTAATATCAACTAATATTATTTATATTTAAATGAAAATCACAAATTTAATTAAAATTATTGCAGTTTAAAACAAAATCATCTAAATTTTAAGGAAAATTTAAGAAAATATGGTTTGAAACCCTGGTATTGACTAGCTTAAACGCTCAAAGCATTTGATACCTTTGCATATGAGAACAAAACAGATTTAAGATCTATAATCAATATCCTTTCTTTCTTTCAGAATTGTGTAATGACAATATTGGTATGCAAATAAAATTAAAATATATTTTTTTTTTGAAAAGGTTTAGATTTCTATTAGGGGTCATTCAAAAAATACGTACACGCTCCCGGGGGGGGGAGGGGGTTCGTCACGGGTGTACAGTGATGTACGACGGGGGGAGGGGGCGAATGAAAAGTGTACGTACACCATGTTCTCCTTCAAGTAATTTAATTATTTCAGCGCCGGGGGGGGGGATACTGATGTGTACGTACACGTAGGGGGGTAGGTGGTTTTTGTACGAAAGTGTACAGAGGGGGGGGGTAAAAATGTCATTTTTGGTGTACGTATTTTTTGAATGATCCGTTACATCCTTACACTTATACTTATTACATTATATTAATGTTTTTTAAATTATCTATTGATAAATGGCGTAAATTGTTTAAAACGTTTGCAATTTGTTATTCTTTATTCACGTAGTCGAGTCATTGTGACACAACAATGCTGTCAGGGTCGGATTAATATTAATAAACAGATAAAAGAGACGAATGTCTAGTATAAGGCCCTCGTTTTTGAGGGGCCCGGTAATGACCGAAGGGACACACAACTTGTATGGTCAAATCTTGTGACTTCAGTTAATATTACCATTGAATGCACAATTCTATAATAGAAGGCTCATGCTATAGTAATTAGCTGCCGCGGCTCGAATAGTAGGTTTCTAATACGAAAGATGGCATATGCCGTTAAAATATTTTAAGATAGTCAAGATCTCCTTTTTATTTTATACTTTTTACAATTTTTTAAGAATATAGATTTCTAAAGTAAATTTATCGCGCGTTTTACTATTCATTCTATTTATGTACAGCGAACGCTAGTGCAGGTGGCGACTCCACAAAAAACGCGGCTTGTCCCCAAACTTCAGCCGTTTCGTCCCCAAAAGTGAGCGAGAGACCGATGCGCTTCACGAGCCTTCAATTAGAGAATTGTATATTCAATGATATTATTATGCTCGGAAAAAAAAGTATCTAAAACCCGAGACTAGCTTAATCCAGCCCTGAATGCTGTTGTGTGGAATTTAGTTTACAACTTCACAGAAACCTACATATAGTTAAAACAAGAAACACTCCAATCCATACAGAATATTCTGTAAACTTAAAGGTGGTGAATTTTAAACAAATAGTAATCATTGTTGTGACACGCTGGTTCGTGATTGAAGTATAGCAATTTAATAACAGCCACTTAGTTTACTAAATTATTTTTTATCACTTCTACATCACTGGATGTTTATTCACATGTGTTTATTTATTTCGATGGAAGGTATAAAAAGAGTTGTTTGTATTTATATTTAAAAAAACCTGTAGTATTGTCAAGAAATAAATTCAGAAAAATTAAATTTATTTCTAATAAATCATCTGTATTTTAATTAAATTTAAATGATTTTTGTTAAAAGAAGGCATGAAAAAGAATATTATGTATCATATTGTAATTTAGTATATTATTATTATTGTACAATTTGTTAATTCTGCTTTTTAATAGATGTTAATTCATTTAGATATAATGTGCATTGGACTATATGATGATATTTTTACAGAACGTCTGTAATACACTAATAACACCTAACTTATTGCAAATTATAAATATTGTACTTCATAAGAAAAAGTGTGGATTCGTATGTAAATAACGTTATAGAACAATACTTTGTAAATAAATATGAAAATAATATCTCTTTTAATTGGTTTAATTGTACTCCTATTATTCATCTTATATCTAAAAATTTATTTGCTGCTTATTCTGCGTTTTATCGCACACTTATTTTTTCGGAATTTCGCATATCTGAGTATACTCGCATTTGCATTGTCTTTGTCACTTCTCCACACTCCATTAACTCTTTTGAAGATGGTATGGTTTGTTGTGGACATTTTATATTTTTTTTCGCCCTCCATAAATTATAATTGTTAGCTTCAATTGCAGTTAGTTCAATGGGAATTCTTGAATACTCTGTTTTTTTTTCGTTTTGTAGAATTTTTTCTCAGTTCTCTAACTGCCTTCTTAAACTTAGCTTTATTAAGGAATGATCTGGTTCTTTGCCATTCTTGCGTTAGTTTGCGTTTGTTAATAATCATGATTTTAGATTGTATTTTGCGTAATTGTTCCACAATTTATTTTTGGACTACTTTTACATCACTATTAGTTTGTTACTTTAATTTACGATATAAAAGAAAGTATGTATAATCCAGAAAATTTTTGAAATCGAGATTTTTGCGAAAATATTCATTTTCGACTTCCATCAATCAGAAAAAGTTGTTTTCGAAGTGGTGTCTATCAGGGTTGCCATAATGTTAGGCTAAAAAGCCAATCCTTACCTACTTACCTACATAAATAAGGTGTTGCAAGACAAATAACAAAAAAATTATGATTTTTACAAAAATTTGGGTCTACTTACGATTTCGATAGGAAATTTTTTATTTCTTATCTTAAACGTTTTCTATGATGTTAGCCAAGCTTCTTGAAGAAGACGGCACTTGAAGAAGAAAAAGAAGAAGATTGTTATTTAAGAGTATGGGAAGACAGGTGTCTGCTTAATGTAAATATGATGTGAAACTTTTTAATTTTTTTACTTTTATTCTCCATTTTTTTCCTGTTACAAATATTAGTTTAATTTATCTTTTTTAAGAGAATATCAAGTAGAAGAGGGAATGCTGGATATAATATGGAACAAAGCCACATCCAGAGTCAGAAAGTGACAACCGAAAATATGGGATAATTTAAACATAATAGCTATGTTCTTAATTTCATCCGGTATGGAATATGAACAATTACAAACAGTAGTAAATTGCCCCACTTCTCCTAAAATGTGGACTCGTTTAAAAGCGATACATGAACAGAGATCATCAATCAATAAGATAACTTTGAAACAGAATTTCTTTAGTTACATAATGTCTGAAACAGATAATATTACACAACATATAAGTAAAATTGATGCGTCCACTGAAATACAATGCTTTCGATACGGCATGGGATTCTTATGACGAATCAAGACAGACATACGATAACCTCAAGATTATTAAAAGAAGAACAATGTTTGAGTCAGTCAGTACAAATAACAGGAGCATTTGCATCACTCAGTGTGAATAAATTTAATCAGAACGAGGACCAGCGGCAAGACAGAGCAGCAATGATACTCAATCAAAACAAAAGGACAAGAGAAATATTAAATGCTTGTATTGTAAGAAGATGGGTCACTATAGATATGAGTGTCGAGCCAGATTAGCTAAGCAACACCAGTCTCAAGATAAATAAAAATGTAGCTGCAACTACAAATAAAGATGGGTGGCTTGGAGATAGTGCTGCATCAAAGCACA
>JARJDX010047034.1:0-27200 GCA_030264735.1 Gymnusa sp. GC000175 | reverse complement strand
CAAGTTAAGGCTAGCTTAAGTGTGATGCGCAGTGCGCGACTTTCTGCACTGCGGCGGCTTATGCGCATCACACTTAAGCTATCCTTAACTTGAGTGTGGTCGGTGCAATCGGGCCTTAGAAAGCTAAATACATGTTAATATCTATAAGCATAAACCACCAAGGCCAACTGATAGTGAACGTTAAACCAATAGAGAGAGGGTGCAAACATACATTTACCTCGGATCAACAATCAACGAAAGATGGAACAAAAATCAAATGCCGAGGAGAAAAATCTAGAACCCCATCTCTAAAAATGTCAAAGCTATTTAGAATTCGCCATCTACCCTTGTCAACAAGGATAAAACTACTTCAATGCTACGTCTCACAAATACTTTTATGTGGAGTAAAGTCTTGGACTTTAACGGAAGCCAATTGCAAAAAACTGGATGTCTTCGAAATGTGGTTATACTAAACCGAAAGATGTTGTTTAAAGAATCGGCCTTTGCCTTTAAAAAGAATAACTACTAACAATAAAACGCGGAAACTGGAACACCTAGGACGTATAATAAAAAACAACCAACGATACGGGCCATTACAATTAATCCCACGGAACAAAATGAAAAAAATATGTGATTTAGCTAATTTACATTATCCTCTTAAAAATTTGAAATTATCCTTAATTTCAATAAAATACTTCTCAGTGTTTAAACAATTTATTCATATTATGCTTTAGTTAGTTTCAGTTTTTTTGTGTAGCTATTGTCCTCATTAACCAACCTAATAAAGAAAAATTAATAACAAATGGTTTAAACAAAAAATATTACAAAAACGTTTTAAATTACTTCAAATTACGATGTACATCTAATCAATTTTTATTTAAAAAAAAATTGATTTTATTCTATAGATTTTTTTGTATATAAAATAATGTACATATTTATGATCAATGAAAAATTCATAGAAATATTACGCCCAAATAGTATTAACTTAATTTCCAATGTGTTATTATTATGAGTTCGATTATGTAAAGTAAAGTATTATTATTATTATTATTGATTTTACAAGAGGCGTAAATTTGTTTATAAATATTTAACTACAAAGTTTATTGGAGTATTGTATTAAAAGATGATTATTACAACAGTTTTGTACTGGCTTTATTAAAATATCAAATATGTATTTCTAAATAAAATCATCTCGGGCTTCTCATCGATTGTTTGTGGTTACCAGAGCGACAAATTGTCATAAAATATATAACAGTGTTGTTAAGTGCATGTTGAATTATTTTACTTTTTTTATTTTAAGTTTCATTGTAATATTATCTACATGCATACAGTTTAATTGTGTTTACAGAAGTAACATCCATCAAATTGATAACTTTTAATATTTACTTGATACTACTGCATTGCTAAAAAAAAATGCAATGAATGTCACGGCTGCGATGAAGACAATCATTAAATGTTTTATTTTAACATTGCATTTCCGTGGAAAATTTAGAAATTATATTTGTTCATTCAATCTGAACAATATGAAGTCTTGGACAGAGGCAATTAAACTCTTTATTATGTTGATCGAAATTCAATTTAGTCACTACACATCAATGCTAAAAAATTTTGGACAAAAGCTAATGAAAACAATGATATGACGAGATGATAGCAACATGGTCAAAAAAATTCTCGCGGCCAAGGAAAAGAAGAGAAGCTTTATTTAAATTAAATTAATGAAAATTTATTTAGCCGGATTTTAAACAACACTAAGCATAGCAGAAAGAAAATCTTGTGGAAGATATTTAGGCTAATTCTAAAGGAGGATATTGTTGAGAAAAATGCCAATCCATAAAAAATGGCATGATGGAGGACCTTCGAAAGATTGAAATAAACACCTTGAGGCAGGTTGTCCAGGACAAAAAGCTCCGCAAGACAGAACCATTTTCGCCAAGGTCAACACGGCAACATAGCATAGGTTATAAGTACCTAAAAACCAAATAATTTTTACATTTTATAAAAAATGCATAAATGTTGAAGGATCCATGTGACGAAAACCAAAAATTAATTTCTTATACTTAACGTATCATAAGTTTTGAATCCATGAGCCAAATTTAGGTTTTCCTTTTTTAATTTTACTTATAAATAAATTTTTTACAGTCTACGAAGACGATAATTGAATATTTGTTTAAATTATATTAGCTTAGTTGCAAGTATCTAAACTTAGCTGTTAGTTTTGAGGCCATTTTGGATTTTTCTTACGAAAATACAAGCAAAAATAAAAGAAACTGTCATAAGTGTTTAAAACCCAAATAAATTTTACGTACACTAACAAAATTGTAACTCTATGAGAGATTTTTCAAACAATACATAAAACCAAAATTTATTAATACATTTCCTGAATATAACTTTTGACTTTTGAGTACATGAGCCATTATTTGTTTAGTGGCAACTGACATGAAATAAATAACAAGACAACAGTAGACTCAAAAGGACCACCAATACTGAAGAGTATGAGTAAAGCCTTGAAACAGAACAAAGATGATTGGAGACCTTTAACTAACAAAATCTTAACTTAATAATAAATCTTTTTAATAATATCTACAACACCGGTCACATTTCAACGGCTTGGTACAAATATACATTCAGTTATTTATTTCATTAATTATATAATATACAATAATCATTGAATGTTTGTTTAAATTATATTAGCTCCGTGGCAAGTTTCTAAACTCGGCACCTTTAAATTAATTAATAGTTTAATCAACTTTAAAATTGTACAACCAAATATAAAAAGTTAGCCCTAACGTAAATAAATAAATTTTTAATAAATAATAAATAATTCAAATAAGACATTACTTTGTTTGTTTTCATGTAAACTTGTGCCAATGTGATTTATTAAAGATTTTTTTAGGATAACTGATCAGGTGCTGGCGATGGCACGACCAAGCACCGTCGTCATAATACAGAAAAACATAATACAACAATTCCAGAGGTACAATTAATGAAATTTTATTGATAATAAAATTGATTAAATAAACATTTCCTTTAGTTTGGGTATTAAATCTATAATAAATCTTCAATGTCCGAAAGAACATGCAAGTTGTGGACAACCGTTGGAAAAATCGGGATTTTCATATGATCCAAACATTTTTATGGAAAATAACAGTGAGTACTAAACTAATTGACAATTGTTGCTGCCTTGTTATTTATTTATGCACATTAACTTGTGAAAATGAAAATTGATTATCAGACAGAGAGTTCTGAATATATCTAGAAAAATTCTTTTCAATATTTCATATTTAACTTTTATCACAAATTATTTATTAATTATGTATACATAATACATTCGTGTTATACATAAGCAAAGAACTTAAAATATTATTTTTACAAAAATTTAGTTCCGTATTAAAACTCTTAATTTTGTTCTAATAGATCCAAGTTTAGGACAGTAGTTTCCAACTTTTTAACACCAAAGGACCATATTACCAAATTGCCTTTGATGTGACTTAGAACAGAATCGGCGCTGTATAACGTTGGATACCGCGTTGCAAGATCTCTGGACAGTAAAATATAAACAAAAGAAGTTTAGGAAACACTGTCCTAGATGTAGGTTCTTAAAAGAGTTAGTTTTACAATTTTAGTTAGGCATTGTAATATAACGTAGCTAGAAGATCAGGGATAGTCTTCTGGTTACTTTTCTTCATTCATTCTCAATGCGGAGCTTGTGTAAACAATGTTTAACGCGTGATCCACACCTCGATAAAGGCATGTGATTGATCGTTCGGTTTGTGAGCGTTCTTGGTCGGGTTCAGTTTATTTTGTGACCATTTCAAGCACTTTAAATATGTGTTCATATATGTAAAAATGTCGACTAACAACTACCGGCTCTGTACAGTATGTGAATGTGTATAGTTATAGTGTTGAGTGTTGCTAGGTCATTTAGCGTTACCCAGGCTGCAACGCAAGAAGGCGAACTAGCATGTACCCATAATATTTTGATAATAAATAACTGACAATTTTATATAACGTAACATAATTTGGCTTGAAAAAGTTATTTAAAGAAAAATTAGTAAATAAACATTTTTTTAGTATATTATTACAATTTTACTTGGAAAGATTATGGGGATGCAACATTAATTGGATTAATTAATATGGTAAAAGTTATAGCTTTTTCTGTAACTGAAGGAAGAGTTGCAATACACTGTCATGCAGGTAATAAAATTTTTGTATATTTATTGGGCCATCCGCAGTAAATTTTCCAAACCATACTTGGCTTCTTTTTCGTATACGATCGGTGATTCCCTTGCGAACATTTTCGTGCGTATTTCCCCATTGCAGATTTTATCCAGCCTGGTTCGCCAGATTCTCTTTTTGTTAGTTTTATTTATGCTCTTGTCCCACCAGATAAAATTCACGACAATCTTTCTGGCCTCTTGCAACCTGTATATATTATTGCTGCCGATTTCATTAAAATCAATCCACGTGCCCAGATATTTAAATTTTTCTACTAAAACAAGTAGAAAAATTTAAATATCTCTGGGCACGATGGCGTCGACGCCATCGTTTATTAACACTTCTAATTTTGCTTCGGTATTTATTTATTTTATTTCAAGACCCCATTTTTAGTATTCTCCGTTCAATTTTCGCAGCATAAATTCCACTTCACTTAACGTGATGAGATGAGTGTTAGCTATGGGCAACCCCATTTCCTGACACGACTGTTTTCAGTTCTTTAAAGCCACTTCTAGATAGTCCTTGAATAATAATGAAGATAAAGTACACTATAATATAAATATAATAATTGCCTTAGTTTGTTTTAATGTTTATTAAAAATAAATTTTTAATGTCATGGTTGTAATCAATTGAAAGGTAATTATACGGTTTTTTGGGAATATTTGCGTTCCAATTATCAACCCTACATATAAAGATGTCAGCAAACACGTCATTACATGCCTTTGCGGCATTTATTCTGAAATTACGTTTAAACCTGGTAGGTGTCCTGGATTTAGAAAATAATGTTCTAAAAACACGAAATACAATTAATCCAACGCTCCATAATTATTTATGAAAATATTAAACATACACCATGCCGAATTCAAATTTTGATTTTGATTTTGCTTTTTTATCTACTAAATTAGCTCTTAGCTCTGCTTAGACGAAATTCAAAAAAAAACTTTTGTTTTGATAATTTTGGGGGGTAAAAAACATAAGATGAGGGAGCAGATTACAAAAATAAAGTGCATTTTTCTAATTGAGAACATTTTTGTAATTTCTTGTCACAAAATCGATTTTATTCCTCATCTCTAGTCACAAAAAACAAAAAGTTTGCGAATCCTTTTTTGATTAACAAAATTTATCGTAATTTTAATCAAAGAAGAGTTTGTTGAGTTAAGTTTCGAGTTATAATAAGTTCAGAATCGGCGTTCGAGTGCATTTTGCAAAAATTTCTTACTTTGAACAGGAAATCATTTTGAAACAAAATATTGTAGTGTGTTGCATTATATTAAATAATAGACTTTTGTTACATATTAATAGATTATAATACTAGGTTTGGGAAGAACTGGAGTTTTAATTGCCTGCTATCTGGTATATTCCTTGCGAGTCCAAGCAAATGCTGCTATAAAATATGTAAGATTTCGAAGACCTGGATCTGTACAAACTCGGGGCCAAATCTTATGCGTCAGACATTTTGCACAATACATTCTTCCGAATTTAGTAACGTTTTATATTAAGTAAGAATTGCTTTCAAAATCGCCTAAAACCCACACAAATTATATGCACACAACTCGTTAATATATAGATTTTATTTATAAAACTGGACGTATTGATTTTAAGTAATTGGTATATCGGTGTAGACCCCTATTATTATATTTCTAAATGCAGAAATTTATATAAAATTTTAAATATATTTCAGTACTAGGTCATTTTTATTGTTTTTTTTACATATAGGTAGTAAGTTAATAAAATTCTATATTGTATTTGCAATTCATTTTAATATTTAATACTTTACAATCATTAGGCTTCATTATTATTTATTATTTATTGCAAAAAAATTGCAGCTTACAAACACAAAATGAATCTTACACTTTTTTTAATTGTTTTTAAACGCCTTGATAGAAATTACTAATATATGCTTACAGGGTAATTAATGCACCGTTTAATATGTAATCTTAATCGTTTATCTGAGTACGTTTGTTGCTTCAAGCACTCGTTTTGTCGATAAATGCTTTTGCTGTAAAACGTATTTATTCATGCATTTACCGTTTAATCTGCTCTTTTATTTTTCAGGGATTATAATAAGGATAAATTTATGTCAGAATTTACTTTGACAAGGTTTCTAAAAAAACAAAAAATTGCACTTCATGGATATGAAGAACGAAATTATAAACATTTACCAAAGGTAAAATTTTTATTTAGATTTTTGCACCTTGATTTCGTTTCAGATTTTTGCAAATTGACTTTGCCTTAGATTTTTGCACACTGAATTCTGCAATATTGCAACAACTTATCGAGAAAACATCATCAAGGGACAAAGAAACACATCTGGCATTCATATATTTAAAACTAAACTGTTTCTAGCTTTAAAGCAGTTTGGTATAACCCCAGCTCTAATTGATATCATTAAAGAGCTATACAGCGATAGCCGAGCATACATTAAAAAAGGCTAGCTAAAACACAGTACCTACCAGTGAATAATTCTAGTTGAAAATATTGTCAAAATAAGACAGGGCAACTGTTTAAGTACCAGGGCGCCATGGTGGATATAGAAAGCAAGCAAACCATTGAAATAACACGCAGAATTGAAGAAAGCAAGAAAAAATAGGTTGTCTAAATTCATTTAAACAGTAAAGAAATATCTGACATTACGAAAATATCAAGGCTAGAAAGACAGAATTCTGAAACACAAAAATTCCATCAGAGAAGAAAAAATAATACAAAAGTATTACCCCAAGAAAAATTGGAATAAAACAAAAATTAGAATTTATTTTTAGCAACTATTATTTGTGGTGATTTACGGTGTGTCCCGAAATATGATAGTCCTTAAAATAACATCAGAAAAATTCAAAGTATACGGCCAGGCAGTTCATTATGTGGCAAAAGCAAAAACAATAATCTCAATTTAAAAAATAAAAAGTAATGGATACTCAAGACGCATGCGAGATAAAATAAAATATAAATTATCCCAAAGAACAATCTACAGAACTCCTGGTCCATACTTAATGACGACACGTTAAAATGTTGATACGTCAATACATTTATTAAGGCCGAAGATATTAACCAACAACTAGCAAGAGCCTCAGCAAGAATGCAAAACTACATTATCACCCATGGTGAACCACACAAATATCCAAAACTACATAACATTTAACATACTGACCCTCCTCTTTATTTATCCGAATCCTGGACATTCTCAAAAACTGCAAAAACTTGAAGTGGTCCAAACGACTACATGCGGCAAATATGCTGGTCTAAAATAACTGCTGAAACAACTGTACCGCCAAAAAAGTTGAAAAATACACAATATACATTCAATACATGTATGTACGCAACAACAGATGTAACGGGGGCTCTTGCTGTGTACACCCGAAGCCGAGAGCTCCAGTTCAAAAATAGTTTACGATATTAAGGCCCGATTGCACCGACCACACTTAGGCGAGCCTCAAGTTAAGGATAGCTTAAGTGTGATGCGCATAAGCCGTCACAGTGTACGACTTTCTATATACGCTATGGTGTGCAGTAATACTTACGTTTCGCTTAAGTCTGGACGGTGCAATAAAATAAACCTCACTTAAATAATTAAAACCCATTTGCACCGACCACACTTAAGCAATACTTAACTTTAAGGATCCCTAACTATTAAAGTGAGATTTATTTCATTGCACCGTCCAGACTTAAGCGAAACTTAAGTGTTACTGCACACCATAGAGTATATAGGAAGTCGCGCACTGCGACGGCTTATGCGCATCACACTTAAGCTAGCCTTAACTTTACGGCTCCCTTAACTTAAGGCTTGCTTAAGTGTGGTCACTGGTCAGTACAATCGGGCCTTAGGATCCTTAAAGTAAAGTATTGCTTGAGTGTGGTCGGTGCAAAGGGTCTAAGTATATAACAGGGCAGGTGTTACGTACACCTACAGGTATGACAAACTTTTAAGGTGACTTTCGAACCTTTTGAAAGCAGCAAAAAGATTAAATTAAGAGTTTTAAATTGAGCCCGATTAAAGCCAGGTTCTCTAGCATGCCAGTCCTGCTCGGGTACTACGCTCCCTTACATCTTTAAAATATAAGTTATAAAATATACTACGGAAAACATGGCTATGTTTATTTTTTATATTCTCTTTCTTTATTGGGCAAAAGATCCCATAAGATTTCAATTTTTTGGCTTACCTTTCGCGATAGATCATTTAGCATTACCCAGGGTGCACCATGTGGAGGCGATCTATCGTTACATCCCAAATATAAGGGTTAAAGAAAAAACATATAAAAGTGTACGTATCCTCATAATAGAAAAAAATGTAATAAAAAAATACAGATATAAGTAAATTATGTCATTTAAACACGACAAAAATAAGGGTCAGCAAGGCTAGGTAATGTTGTAAAATCGCAGATGTGCATTATTCGAAGAAATACATTTATTTCTTATTACCCGCCATTCGCCATCCTGTTTAAATCTTTTTTAAGCGTTCAACAGCGGGTTACATATTTACTCCGGGGGGTAATTTTTATTATCCGGCGGTGATTTTTCCCCCGGGTACCCCCTTGGATTTAACACTGCCTACAGCATACACTATACAGAGTGGTGAAATCCTAGAGAAACCGATAACAATTCCTAAGAAACAACAACCAACATTAGCCTTATGAATCACAACTAAACATCTTTTTACACGTAATGCATGCTGAGGCTGGGACAAGACAAAAATGTGGAGATAGACCTGGAAAACACGAAATTTGGCTTCTGGAAAGCTTTCGGAACACGTGATTTCACATCATTTAGTTTTAACGTCCTCATGCAAAAATGCCGTTATCAGGGAAAGGATGTGTTTGCCTGCTTTGTCCACTGTAAAAAAGAATAACAGAAACGACTACAACGTTACATGAAAATTGGAAAATAAAATATAACCTTGATTAATAAACATCCCGTTGCCTTTTAGAATCGTTCAGATATTTTGATTTAGAAACAAAAAGATTTTTTTAACTTAATATATTCATAAATAATTCATATAATTATGTATTATTCATATGATTGTAGATAATTCATAAAATATGTGAACGAATATTAAAATTATGCGGTTGTTGGATGGATGATTTCCCACATTCAAATATTCCCTTCACAACAGATTTCCTCTGCGCAAAAATGGGAGTAAATGTACAAAGGCATGAAAGTATTTATAGCATCTGTAGTAATGTGGAAGATTGTAAGTAAAAACTTGGAGCAAAAATTATTCTTCAAATAGTAACATCATTTTTAGTGAATTTATTAAGTCCAACTGCAATAAATTCCCCTTCTTCAAGTAAATCTGATATAATGAGTGTGGGTTCAGGTCCTTCAAGCCCAAATCCTTCGGAAATAAGCGATATTTTAGATTCTCTCTCAGGTACAGCCATGCAAATTTCACAGTACATCTAAAAATCAATGCAATGAATATATTCACGAAGTAAGTGCTGATCAAACACTTACTGCGTAAATACAAAAAAACTATTTAAAACTATTTCGTACGAAAAGCAACAAAACAAAAAAATCAGCCTACATAGATTATAATATATTTTGGTGTAATAATTCCAGAACTGGACGACGATGTACAGGTACACGAAGATATGCTCATTGAGAATAAATGTTTTCAAGAGCTAGAGATACAAAAAAAATATGACCAGAATAAAATAAATGAGGAGCCTCTTGAATTGCAAGACGTGCGACACGTTGTTGAAATCCTTATAACAGCGGATTTTGCAACGTTAAGTCCTGAAATGAAAAAAACCATTAGAAGTTTGCAACACGAAATTAATTCATCTCAAATTGGATGGATTAAATTGGAGATTTTAAGCGATGTGAGAATTTTGGCTGTGCTCTTGTACGATTGGTTAGAATCTTTAAAAAGGCCCATCTTAGATGCAGATAATTTAGAAATAATTGTAGTTAATTACAAGCACATAGATTCCTGTTTATCTAAACTAGAAACGGTAAGGAATTTTTAGGGCGCTTTTATTAGGTTATATAATTAGCGAGGAAATTTTTTGTTGTAGAATGCTGGTTATCTCATCGAGTATTTGCTAATTTTTATTGCAAAACTACAAATATCTTCAGATTTACATAATGAATTAGTTAAACGTATAATGGCTGCTTTAACCCATCAATATGTTATTTTAAGGGATACTAAAATTTCTGCAGGTGATATTGATCATTTGTTAGTTGGGACGCGAATATTGTAATTAATAATTTTTATAGGTCGTTCTTTTAGGAAACTGAGAGATGGAACAACTGCTTGCACAAAAGAATTTTTAAATAACTTACTCACAGTGGTTTATATTCATCATAGACAAAAAGCGTCAACGCGTATTGGTTTTGCTGAACATCTTAAATCTGATGAAGAATCAGATGTTGAAACTTTTTTTCATGAATAAGCCAACCAATTAATTGTATATGAAAAAAATATGTTTTATAATTTTTTCATATCTATTTTTGAAAATAAGGAATTTGTGATAATTTGGGTAAAATTGAATAAAGAATACATTGGACCTATTTTATTAATCAATTCAACTTTATGCACTAGTTGAATGACGTCTTTTTATTTTTACATTTACGTTTTTTTACTTTTTATAATTATTATAAATAATATATCTTATTAATCCAATGCTTTGGTATATTAGTATGAATTTGTCAGTTTTAAAAACAACGCCGACTATAAAAGCTGAGTATACACTAACAAATGTCCAATCCAAACACCTTGAAATCTTTGGCTAAGCAATCACAGTATCCGAATCGTTAAATATTCGGATCGGATCGGATGTAATCACGTCTGTATATTATTTATTTATTTTTTTTTGTTTATTTATATATTTTTTTTTTTTTGGTATAGGTAGGTACATTATTTCTTTGATGTTACAAAGAGTGCAGTGCGTTGTCGCGTTGTGGAAGTCGCTCTGTCACTACTTAAGCTGCTTCTTTTTCCATCTTGATCAGTTCAGCAATACCATCGTACATTTCCTTGACGGCATCGTATTCAGTAAGACCCATGCGCCTCTTGTTGGAGATGTCGTAGATGCCACCCTCAGCTTCGGTGTGCTCACCGCGGGTACCACGGACTTGCAAGTTGTATTTGGCAGCGATTTCATCTAACTTGGCCTTGTTGGCGGCAAGTTTTGGTACTTTGATGTGCACGGAGGCACGTACAGTTGTACCCAAGTTGGTTGGGCAGAAAGTGAGGAAACCTAATCTGTCGTTGTGAGAGAAGGGAACGCGCTTCTCAATGTCATTGACGGCAGTTACGAGACGGCGGTATACTTCACCAAGATCACCTCCCATTTGCATGGAGATGAGACGAAGATGATCTTCTTCGTTGCACCAAACCAAGAAGGTTTTGTTGTCGTTGTGGTAGATGCCACGACCGCTTGGCCAGAAACGGCAAGCATTAGCGTGTTGAAGGAAACGATCTCCTTCCTTGAACAGGAAGTGGTCATCGATGAGTTTTTGTTGGACATCCTTGCCCATTCCAGTTAATGGGTAGAAAGTACCCTTAAGTTCGCCTTCGAGGCCAGAAAGAGTGGTGGATACTTTCTGTTCCATTTCTTTGTATTGTTCCTCGGTTAAGCACGGGTTAAATGGATATCCTTCCATTGAACGTCCGCAACGTACACGAGTTGAAACAATGTATTCGCCAGCAGGGTCGAGGTTAGCGAAAGTGTTTACATCACCCCAGTTCTTGGGTGGATGGCTGTCGGTCTTCTTGAATCCGCCATGGTAATCTTCGATGATGGGGTCGAAGAGGTCAGCAAAGACGGTGTAAGATTCAGCATCAGGGGCGTAGATTCCTACACCTGAGTCGTGATTCTCCAAACCTGTCATTATATTTTTTATTAAATTATGTACCACGATCCAAAACCACGATTACTAACCTGACTGGATGACATCAAGGAGAGTTGATCCAAAGGAAGTCTTCTTGGTCTTAAGATTATCAAAGATTTCTCTGGTAAGGTATTTTTTAAGAAGAGACTTGGAGTCGGAGGCTTCCAATTTTGTGAAGCCAGCTTCCAATTTGTCAAGTACGGCTTGGTCAACCATGGTGTTAGCGTTTCTGTAATCGAATAAATCCAAAAGTAACAAAACAATTCCTACATACTTTAAAACAATCTATTTTTAGATTATTTCGCTACCCAAGAATTATTTTTATACACAAGCTGCTGCGGATGTAACCGTAACATAGATTGTATTATTTATAGGTTTATATCCAATTTATATAATATAGCTACATCAAACGAAGCTACCCTTTTAGAAGCAAATCAAGTGTTTCGCTTAGCATTGAAATTTTAAAGAAAAGATAAGGCAAGGCGCGCATGATATATAAGCATAAGATAAAAATTAAAATATCGCGCACGGTGTCTGTGTGATGATGACCGTGGCATTGAGATTTGAGCCCGACATAAACTCCCTTAAGCCCTTGAAACGTTGATATTGACCCATGCAGACACCAACACCAAAATGACACGTATTGTACAAACCCCGCATCATCCTCTTTGCTCTTTTTGCCGTTCTCCTTAGAAGCACAACCTCCCATTTTAATAAAATTATTTTTTATAATAATATTAGTAAATTATATAAACTATTCTATTCTAAAGGCAAGACACTTTATAAAACACTACAACTACTAACTAATAATTGGAGTTAGTACTAGACATGAGGTTTTGGGACGCCGCCCTTCTAGCAAAGGCGTTTGTCTCAGGCCGAACAACCCTACCGCTCTATCCACCCTAACTGAAGCGCGATGCTACTGTCAATGCGGAGGTGGCGTCGCTGCTAAGCACAGGACAAACCGGCGAATGGCTGTTCAGACTTTACCAGATCGATACACGCAACATTTTCATAACATTAAATACGCGCCCACGTCCTTTAAAGCGCTGTTACTTTCATTCGTCCCCGGCGCCTCCGCCAAAACTCAAAATACTCAATTTAATAACAAATTATAATATAAAATTATAATTGAATTCTTCTAAATGAAAGCAATTTGGACATTTTACCAATCAGCCTTACATCATTCCGAGTCATGTGCCAATAATTGAATAGTACATACTCTATATATAAAATCTATAATTTAGCTAACAAACTTTGCCCCACGCCAGCCAACCGCTTGTTTGGTTGCACAACTCGCAGGCGTTCAGAATGGAAAATGAATTTGATTTGTGAAAAACAAAATGATTTATGAGACGCGCGCGCGCTTTTCTTTAATTTAATCGCTTATGATATTTATGATTAATGTTTTTTAATGAAACAATTGTAGCAAACATGCTAATAAATCGAACCATTGTTATTAATAAAACGGTATTGAAATATTTTGCGTCACAGCATTTTACATGGATGAGATTCTGTGCGTTGGATATGAGCGGAATTGAGTTAATTTGTTAAAGTGAGTCGGTAATCAATGTTAATTTAAGCAATGTAATGAAAACTGTGCCTGTTTTATTAAATGATTGTTTCCTACGATGTGGGCTAAGCAAAACGACAAATGTATTGATAAAAAGTGTTATTACATAAGATGATGTTATGGATTTCTGCTGTGCATCAAACTTGCTTTGAAAAGAGTGCGCGCGCATTTCTTCTAGCTAAAACCTGAATTCACGAATTTCTGAATTCTGGAAATCATCTTGTGTCCACACTGCTAAAAGCTTAAAATTCATGATAAAATATGAAGCATTTGCTGAAAATTGATGGGAAAAAAGCATGAAAAAGCACTCACACAAAAACTTTTACTTACGATTTTTAAAGTAATAAAAAAATACGTATAAAACTAAATAACACAAGGTTTAATTTGTGGATAGGATCTAAGGTTTTTTGTAAGTTAAGTGAAAAGATATTTTATATCTTTGGCTACTGGTGCTTGGTTCTCACCTTTATAGAAATTGTCAGTTTAGAAACACACTCGGTGAGGAGTGAACTGATTATGAGCTAAAATGCTGCGAGGAAGAGCTGCTTGTACCGACCCCACCGCCCCACTTTCGATGACGTCAGTTTGTCCCGGAATTAAAGTGAACCAATAGTTAGCTTGCACGACCTACCCTACCTACCTCTACCACAATTTTTTACTTAATTTTGGACCTAGACCCCTAACATTTGCCAAAATATTTTATATTAAAATAATTTTCCCCCTTCCACTTTAACTTATTCTGGAGATAACAGCAAATTTAATTGTCTCAATGATCTATCAATAGAAGACACCGGATCGAGAAATCTAAATTTTTGGCTTGCGAAATTTTCTGTACAAGTGGTAGTGATGGTCATTTTCATAAAAGAAGTGTCCGCTATTCAAGTCATTTTTAATTTTTAAAAGTGAAACAAAGAAATAAGTTTATTGCGCTTGCCATATAATTAAATATCTAAATAATTGTTAACAAGTGTGAGTGCAAATCACACTTGACGACAGACGAAATGCAATTCAAATTATTTGCACTTGGTTCAATTTAATTATCTAATTATCATCTATGGCATAAGTTTTTAAACGTCTGATAATTTAGCTAAAAACTTATCGATTATTCAAATATCGCAAAATATTTATTAAATATATTAAATATTATATTTATTAAACAAAATAAGTGTAAATTGTGAAATTTCATTCAGATTTAGAGGCACGCGCAGGATAATTTAATTAACTCAGTCAGAATCTTCAATTGAGTTAGCCGAGACTAATATATTTAACGCAATGTTAAAAATTATAATAATAATTATTTTAATTTACATCAATCCAAACTTTTGATCTTGATTGAATCAAATTTTTATAACTTTATCATTTTTTTTATTTCAATTTATATTTTCAATTTATGTTAAATTTCAAGCTTAAAAACTATTGATTATTCGCCTAAGTTGAAATCAATAGAGGGGTCATTTTTAGGAGAAACTTTCCCTTTAAATTTCAATAATGTCCACTTAATTTTTTAGGCTTAACGAGTTTTGTCGTAAATTACTCAAATAAAGTTTGAAAAGACATGCACATCGGGGCTCCAAATTGCATTTCGTGTGTTTTACTACAAAATTACACTAATTGTGACACAAATTAGATATTTCTTTTTCATTAACGTTAAAGCAATAATTACTTAGTATAATGATTCAATATTGTACATGGAATATTGTTTAAAAATATTTAAAATTAAATATAATATCTTATCCAATAACAAAACAAAGGATCTGATGTAAAAAACACTAGCAAAATAACTTTAAAGCAAACAAAAATTAAAAATAATTTAATTTAAAGTATGAAAGTTAATTTAGATTTTATAATGTTAAATTGTGTAAAGAAAATTCAATAAATAACCCTTATTGGGAAAAAATGTGGAAATGACACTGTGAAAAACAATTTTTTATTGTAAACTTCTTAAAATTGTAACCTAGATTTTTAATAGTGTAAAAGTTAAAGGTAATAAAACATAAATTATTCTACTTAAAAAGATATTTTTACTCAAGGTCTATTTTAGTTGAAAAGAAAAATTAAATTAAATATTAATTTCGGCTTCATTAAAATATATAAATATTTCTAAAAGGAACACTGGATTTCCAATTTTTTTTAACCAAAATCGCAAATTTAATGACATTTTGTAAATTTCAGCTATATCCGTACGCTGGTACTTCAAACGCTGTACAAGGGAAAAAATCTGCAACTTACTAAATAACACATTAGAACATTTTAAATTTTAAGTATGTTATTAAGGGATGTATTTCATGCCTTTTGTGCAAATTTGAGCTAAATCCACAACGTATTTATTTAAATTAAAAATAAAACAGAATCCTGCAACAATGGTTTTTAAATTTTATTATATTATTAAGGAATGTATTTTATGCAAATTTGTGTGCAAACTTTAGCTAAATTTACAAGCAGAAAACGCTTTAAAAAATATAAAAATTTATACACAGTACTTTAAAATAGTAAAATTAGGGATCATTATGATACGATGTTTGTTAAAGAAAAAAAATCTAAATAATCTACTAAGAATCTTCAAAAATATTCAAGGATGTCTTCTGACTTTAAATAAGGGACTTAATTTTTTCCAGTAATTTATAAATTTTTTATGGTTCCAAAATTAAGTTTTTTTAATTGTTTCTCTTGTGATTATTATTATAATAAATTAGAGCAATTTTTCAAGTAAGTTGGGAATTTACACAGCTGTTTAATTTAAAAAATTTAGCCATTTCTCAGGGCATTTACACATTTTCCAAGTTTTCAAATTATTATTTCTCAATAGTTTTATTTAAAAAATAATTGAGGTACAAGCCTTAATGTAAAAAATAATTTTAAGTTTATAATTTAATCAAAATATAGCAATATTTTTAAAATATTTTATGAGCAGTCTGCTCTGTGTACGTGACTTTTGCTAGTATTATTATTATTATTTTTATTATTATTATTATACTTTAGAATATAACAAACGAATCACCACACATTAACAAATTATTTACAGTAATTTGAGCCTTTTGGTTAGATATGTGTAACATTTTTTGCATATTTTCATACGCAATAAATAAGATTAAAAGTAAGCTGCAAAGGATTTTAAATAATAAGCAAGTTTTCCGAGATCTATTTTTATTTTTTATGACTGCACGCATTATTACTATTTTATTGTTTTTCTTTTTAAGCGTCAAATATTCATTGAAATTAAAAGTACAGTTTAAAAAATAATAATCTTATTTTGTTTACGTTTCATTTGTTTAGTGAAGTATTCCAATTGGCATTATTAAAAATTAGAAACAAAAAATAAATTAAAATGAAAAATATCATTTGTCATTGTCATTCTATAAATACGAAGACATATGGGTTCCACAAAATAAATTTTAGCAGGTATCTTTTTAAATTGTGCTGAATTTGAATAATTTTGGCTGCTAGGAACTAGAAAATATTTTTGGAATCTTTCTCGACCTTAACTATTACATATTACATAACATACAAACAGATTAATCTTAAATTACTATTTAATCCGAACCTTTTTATTTACAATAAAAGGGTGAGGTCCAATTTTCTACGTAATTAACCATTTCAGTTTATGTAATGTTAAGTTTTAAAGAGAAAGAAGTTGCAAACTGCAAATAAAAAGTGTTTGTACAGATGTTTCAAGTCGTAATCAATAATTTTATTACCATGTAAATAATTTAATTGGAATTATCACTTGAAAACAATTAATATGTTAATAGTAGAAAAAAAATATACGTCCTCCAAAAATAAAAATGGGTGCGGTTATATAATTCATGGTTTCAGACATGAAGCTCGTATAAGTATGAATGGCATTTTAGTGGTATTAAGGAAAGCGGAAAATGAAATGTTCACTTTTATCGATTTCCCAAGTCTACGCTTCCAAGTTGCACGCTTGCGACATATAAATTTACTGACCTTCATAGATGAGCAGCCCAAATATATGACATCAATATTTATTATTTTAATTAAGCTTACTTAATGTACTGTAAAAGTGACTTAAGTCACATAATATTGTTCATTTGGTTATTTTTTCTGCGGAGAAAAACGTTTAGAAACAAATAAGGCGTAAAAATATTTTAATTTTCTATAATTTTATACCTTTCAAACGCCATTTAATAATTACATTTTGATTTTACTTTAAACACTTTTAAAATTGAAACCTTTTGATTTTTAAAGGCTTAAAGCAAGTATGGTCCACATTAAGCACACAGTTCAAGATACATACATGTTAAGAAAGTTTTGTTCAATATTTAACATTTTATTACTTGACTTATAAGGACCATTTGATGTACTTTGCAAAATGCCAGCACAAATTCCGCAAGTTATGATCACCAAAATCTCAATCAAAAAACTGACGAAGTTATTCTTGGACATAAGACTTTGAGGACGTAATAAGATTTGCAATTTGCAATTTTTATATCAGGCCGATTGTTTGTAATGGTTTTTGGTGTCGGCTATACCACCTGAAATTAAAACTGCTGTGTGCAAGCTCAAAAGCTGCAAAGCCCGTACAACCTGCCTGCGGAATTGTAAGTAACGGCGTCATCCTTGCGTCCGATTCTGCAACCCATCATCGAAGATGCATGGATAAATCTTTGCATTCCCGATTATTGAAAAGAAGGTGTTATCTTCACAAAAAAGGCGACTTGAGCGAGTTACGAACTGGAAGCGTATTTCTCTCTTGAATGTTACAATCTAGAAACTGCTCGCCTTACTGATCCTTTGCCGGATTTGTCTACCGATCGAGAGCCATCCAAACCGCTCGTGTCATGAAGCATATACCGCCGGGAAAAACATAGTTCCACGTCAAAAAGAATGAAGGTAAAAAGGCAAATGGGAAATCAAATAATGAAAAGGAACAAGGGAAAAATGCCAAAAACCAAAAGCAAAAGAGGCTAGTAAGATAAAAAAAATATTTCTATTGGACGAACACTTCTTCCAATTGTCTGTCATTCATTGGAAATATTAATAAAGGATAGGACAAACCTTAATATCAATATATGAAACACGTTTTTTAATTGAAGCAACTGTATTAACAAAAATATATGCAAAAATTTATTCATAATTTATTTAATTTTTTTAATGTCCTACGTTTAAATTAATACACTTTGCTAAAGTGACATAATTTTAAATTTATTACAAGCTTTATTTACATTCATTGCATCTAATTTTATTTTTTGCCAATGGGTCCTTTTGTTTTAGGCTCTTGAACTCTACTGTAATACAAATCATTAATTAATTAAAGCCGTAAGAAATATTTCAAGCAAATCAATACAAATTATTTCATAGAAATTTAGTATTATTTTGCTTTTAAGTTAGTTATCACAAAATACATTGCAAAAGTTATAAAGCACCAATAAAAAGTTTACTAGATTGTATTAGTTAAATTTTTTAAAAGTGGTTTTAGTCTTTTTTTTTTTTGATGTGCTAATGATTTTTGTAAATATTTTTTTATCAAGTTAATATGCGTAAACTAAATGTTAATTTTAAAAGTATTTAATGTAATTCCAACATTTTTGTATATTATCCTATTACAGGTGTTTCATTGTGACAAATTAAAATTTTAATTTCGCTTGGAAATTTTAAACCCAGTAAAAAATTTTGTTTTTATAATAATACCCAATGAATTTTAATATTAAAGCAAAATGTTTTTCTTTGACAAAAAAATTGTACTACTAGAAACTAGATCAAGCAATAATAAAAAGTGGATATTCGTGATTTTATTATTAGATTGTTAACAAACATGCTGATTTTGGTACCAGTCAGACCATACAGTTTCAATTTATTGATTTTCTAAAAATAAAAAACTTCACATCACACAGTAAAAATTGAGATTAAAATCGTTTAAATACAAGTAAAAATAAAAATAATGCATGGCCCAACAAAAAAATAGTTAGAAACGTCAAAAAAAATGTTAGAGAGTTCAAAATTCGTAGAATAGTCATGTATACCTTCCAGAAGAAGTTTGGGTTCTTTGATTGGTAATTTCCTGATTTAAAAAGTCATTTACCATTTCAGCCTTTTTAGGAACAGGTGATTTTCTAGCAGGAGGTTTAGGTTTCCAAGGTGAATCAGCTACGGAATCCTCTTCCTCTTCTTCTTCATCATCTCCTTCGCTTTCGTCGTCTTCAAAATCAATATCGTCGAATACATCAGTGCTCATAGGATGAGGGGAAGGTGATCGTGGAGGTTTTCCGGGAGGTTGTAAAGGTGATGTGGGATTTTGTTTAGGAACTTGGGGTATTTGTGGCTGAACCTGAGCTTGAATTTGTGGTGTAGTTGGAGGTTGAACTTGAGGTTGAATTGGAGGCTGAGGTTTCGTTTGAGGTTGAGGTGATGGTGGTGTTATTTGGGGTGGCTTAGGTGTTGGTAAAAGTGTTAACGGTTTTGGTTGAGGTGATGGAGATTTAGGAGATATAGGTGTTGCCTCTTTCAATTTTGGAGGAGGTTCTATTACTGGAATCTTTGAAGGTTGATCCTTTTTCGTTGGTGTCCCTTTAGATTTTAAACTGTCACAGATATAACCTCTTAAAAAAATAAAAACAAAAAAATTAAAACAAAAAAATTAACAATTATAAAAAAATCTTTAAATAAAATAATATTATAAAAAAACCTGGTGCTTTTATAATTAAAAGTCTGAAGATCACATTTTACATATAATAAGACTGGGAAAATTGTATCGCGAAAGTCCTAGACCTATCATATTATAAGAGTTCCTTAAATCACAAACGGTAAGCAACCCAAGATTAAAACAAAAAATTAATATATATATACACACATATCTTCTCTCATTCCAAAATTTGATCAACATCTATTGGAAATTAATACAGTACGTTCAGTCATTATAACTGTTACAGAAACCCGGCTTAACCTAAATATTTATGATTCTATGATACACATCCTCAGTTCTCCATCTACCGCAAATACAGGCTGGGTAAGCGAGGAGGAGGTGTACTGATTTTCGTGAGAAAAAAAATCGGGGTAGCTATCGTTCGAATAACAAAGGTCACGAATTCAAAGACAATTCTGTTCACAGACTACTAGGCACTACAAAGAGATCATAAATTGGTCACATGGCTATTCCCCACTAATCCCCAACAAATGTACCGTTTTACATCTTGGTAAAAAAAAACAAAACTTAAATGATATTGAAGTCATAATCACTCAGGTTTCAAAGTGAGAAATCAAAGTTAAAAGATGCCAAAAGATCTAAACACTTAACAGAGACCACATTAGGAGGATATGATAAAAAGATTTAAAATTCCGAAACTTTCTACAATTCTCTTCAGAAAATTTTCGAATTCGAAACAAAGGATGGAGAGGACAAAAATGGGATAACAATTATACTACATCACAAACCGAGCGGCGAATGAGTGGAATGCGTTCTTGCAGACTGCGTGCAAAAGGACACCCTAAATTCTTTTAAGACCAGCCTGGATAGATATAAATTTGCAAATATATGAGTGATTGCATGCATTTCTAATTAGTTAAGTACACTTTTAGAAGAATCTTTATAGTGAGAGGAACTGATATAAGATACTACATATGTAACAATAAAAGATATGTGTACAACACCCTATTGCCGCTACTATTATTATTATTAAATTAAAAAAATATTATAAATCATAAATTATTTCTAAAAAAATGAGCAGATGATTTTAGTCGGAATTAATACTTATAATTTTTTTAAATCAATAACTTGAAATAAAATTATAGAGTATCTGATCAATTTAAATTAAAGAAATTTTATTACTCAAATCAATTTAATCATAATCTGAATATTAATAATAATGGACTTTTTTTTTCGGTTAACTTTGTTTTACCATGCAGAAGTGTTAATTTTAGAAAACAGACAAGTCAGCTATACAGCTGTTTCAAATGTATAATATAGTAGGTGTTGGTAAAACAACAGACGCCCGGGGAAAACGAAAATAGTACGATTATCTCTTGCCATTCGTTTTTGTGACATAACTCTATTTACTACCAAAGATGCTTTTTGCCAAGCACCATATTAATCGCCAAAATAGAAGAGTACAACATAAACAAAACCTTCGCACATGGAATTTTCTAAGATTATTATTTATATTTAATGATTTATGCTGTTGCTGTTTGGATTCTTAACCGTGTACTCATAAACTTTGTTATATTTTATAGTCACTTTCTGCGTAATTTTAAAAATATTTTATCAGCAACATAACACTCATTGCAGACAAAATTACTCATTAAATTATAAATCAATTTCTCAGTAGAATAATATTTGAATCGCTTAAAAATATGTAATGCATTTTTATGTTTATTAGATCCAAATGTAATAATTTAATTGATAGGACAATTAGAGTATTAATTCAATTTTTAAGTATGTACTTGATTATCACTTTAATTCTTTAAATAACTTAACTGCAAATTTTAATCTAATTTATTTTATCTGATTAATAATTAGGTAAAAAGTGCATTTTATTAAAGATTGTATCAAATAATCGATGATTTATTGGAAATTTATAATTGCATATGCTTAAAATGTCACGTACAACAGCAACAACAAATTATTGGTATAATTTTTTATTTACTAATGTATGAAGTATAAAAATTTAAAGAAAATCGCTAAGTAAACGCATTGTGTTTGGTTTAGTAGCGGATTTAGTCATTTTTTTTTTGGCCCTGATGCCCTGACTGATAATCGCGTTATTTGAGGTACTCAACAAGGGCACATTCCAAGCAAAACCAAAAAATTTCCCCAAGTGGTCACAAACCGGAAATAGCAAAGTCTCGAAAACGGTTCAACGGATTTCAATTTCTTCGTCCCGTGGTACGTAACGAATGATAGCCCAAGCAAAAGAGGCGCAGAAGCCATAATGGAGATGGAAAGAATGAACATCAAGATCACGGGGATCAGTGACAACTTCAAAGAACATAGAATGGAGTGGAAACAATTGTAGAAAACTGTCTAGTCATGTTACGAAGTATATACCTGTATCGGAAAAAATAAATATACTACAAATACCAAGTATCCCAGTTCCACCAAATATAATTCAAGATTGGGCTCCGACCTCAGACAGCAATAATAAAGAAACAAAACAGTTCTATATTAAAATCTATTTAGAAATAGAAGAGATACCGAAAAAACTGCCTAAACGATTAGTTAACAACTCTTCATGCAAAAGTCTAAGCCCACGCCTAAGAGATTAGTCGCGGACCCCCAGGAGCGTAGTTAGTGTTTAGTGTATGTATTGAGAATGAAATAGCGAAGAGATGGATGTCCTTGATGTGTTAAAATATTTGGCATTCATTAATCAAAGGAAATTTGAATATGAAACTTTTTCAAAAATCATTTAGGCAATAACTTAAAAAAATTACCCTAAATAAACATGCTTTGAATGCCACATAATTAAATTTATCGCTGGTTTTGGAAAATTACAGCGATTTTTACATCCATAATTGATTAATTTAATTTTTGTTAGCATTATAAATTAATGCATCTCAGCCAGTTTTGTTTTAAAACCAAGAGAAAATTAATAAAAAATAAAACCGAAAAGCATTGATTAAAACAAATTGTTTATAAATCTGAGATATGCTTTAATTGAAATTCTGCCTAATGGTCTTAAAGTGAGCACACACGTGTTTTCCAAAAATACACCAATATTCCAGGGCCACGGCCGCCTCAGATATTTATAAATTCAAGTACTTTGCAAAGCCGTGTAGCAACTATTACATTTTATTCTTATTTCATTATAAAACACTGATGTAAAAAAATGGCGATACATATAGGTCAGCATGGAAAAGCTATAGGTTCGCCTGAATTTTAATGATTTTCTATGAATAAATTCAAGTTCAATATAAAGCTATTTCTAATCTGTGTTATAACAGCTTAGTCCTGGGATTCAATTTTAACTATCATTTTCATTTAAGATTATAATATGTAATACCTAAAAAAAATAAAGTTAAATAAAAATCTTTTATTTCCATTTACTCATAATAGTAAACTACAATATTTGATTTTATACTATATTAAAATATGCCACCATTTTATATGTTTACATTAAAAATTATGTCTGCAAACAAGAAAATTTGAAATATTTTTTTTGTGATTTAAAAATGATTTATAATAAATTTAAATTGATTAAATCAGAAGAAATAAAGAAGTTAAATTGAATAATGTATGTTTATGAAGTGGTATAATGCCATTTCCGCTTTGTTTGTGGTTATTGCCCAACTATATGCATAAAGCAATTTAAAAGTCCTTAAAATAGTTATTTGTTTTAAAAACAAAAATTTTTTTGGCGAATTTTGAACTTAAAGAGCGTGAAATTGTAAAAATATTTATCTTTTCTTACATAATATTTTTTTTACAGTTGGTCGAGCGTCGTCTTATTACCTAAATATTTAGTGTAATCGTATTTTAGTGCAATATTTTGCAAATTTTCCACGAAAATTAAATATCTTGCCAAATTGGCACTTAACTGCAACTATTACAGTGTATAAAAAAAATAATATTTATTATGATTAAAACATATATATTTTTATTTTAATCCATGAAATAATTTTAATTACATAAAACGTATTTTAAAATTGTTATTTATTGTAAGTTGCCAAAATGTTATTATAGCAGTTTGAAAAGTTGTTGACAAATTAAGATAAGATACAATACTAAAAGAAGTTAAATTTACAGCAAAACTTTCAAAAAATTTCTTTTCTTGGGCAGAATGAATTGAATATTTTTTATAAATCACGACCTCACTGCTACAAGGTACTTTTATATTTTTCTCTTATTGTTTCTTATAAATTCCTACAATAAGGTAGTCATTAATACAAATGATCACAGTGAATTTCTAATCATTGTGTTAATTATTAAACCCACACGGTACAAAATTTTCGTTTTGTGTCCGCCATTCGCTCTTCAAGACAGATTTTTAATTGAAATTTATGTATACTATAAACTATTCTTCTTTGATTTTTTTAATTAAGAAACATTATTACATGAACTAAATTGTCATTGATAAAAATAATCAAATTTTCCAAACACTAGGTGATCCTTGGCATATGCTCAGACAGACATAATTGTGGCTAGTGGCCAAAATAAATTTGCAATTGTTATTCTAGAAAAATTAATAATTAAGATAGTTAGGTTCGGAATCGTAAAAATTCATTTACTAACAAATATAAAAAAACTCGTAAGCAACATACGACGAAACTAAATTAATTCGGACAAATATAAACAATCATGAACAGAAAGACCTGAGTAGGGTAATTCTCTATACCCCCTTTGTAATTCTATATCTACCTTGTAACTATACCGAAATTTTTGTACGTAGCATTCAATATGCAAATAAAGATGCATTACTACCACTAAAATAGTACTCGTCAAAATAAATTAAGTTTGGGCTTAATAATTTAACTTTACTTTAAATTTTAACGAGGAGTCTAAAGTCATGATATAAGAAAGGAATGTGGAGATTAGTTAATAAAATAAATACCAACAAAATCGTACAGAATTATAGCATATAGTTGAGGTACTTAAAATAAACGAGCGTCTCGACTGGCATTAGTCCAAAAAGTTCTGTTCTATAGTAAGTTTTGGTGTAAGATACATCAGATTGCTAAAAATCATTCTTATAACAAAATATATTACCTATACACAATTTAAACAACTACAGAGGAAATTTGGCAGAGTTGGCAGAGCTGGATAAATTTTACATACATTGACACTCACCTATATTCCCTCCACGAAAGTACTGTGTACCATAATGTAAACATATTGTAAGGATTTAAGGTTGCTAATGCTGCTGTAGATGCTACACGCTGTTGATGAAATATGCTAACAGCCAAATGAGATTTCTACAGCGTGATTCACACTTGCAATTCTGACAACTTATTTTTTAATCTTACGACAACTTCACAGTTACCTTAACAAAAAAATATATTTAAATACATTTTTTATGCTTCCAATTATATATTTTTGGGAGATGAACCTACTTACTTATTGATATAATTATATTTGATGTGTTTAACGGCACTACACTTGGCGTAATCTAGAAAATTTTCAGCTGAAAATTAGATTGGACGTCAAATACGAAGATCTTCCTAAAGTATAAGGGTGAAATGTATGTCAGTGGGCAAAATCGAGATTATTTAGCCTTGCAACCCTTAACGTATGTGCAAGGACGATGGGTTACAGATCGCATATCGCTGAAAGCTCCTTTTAGTTCATCCTGAAACCACCAAGGAAACTGGGGCGCTGATTTTAAACAGAGTATATGCAACCAACACACTTTCAAATTTATACACCCACATACTTATCAATAAACATTACATATTATGTATAATTAAACGTCGAAATGCATTTCTTGTAGCTAACTTATCACAACTTTTAACAACATCGGCCAAATTTAGATTTATTTCTTTAAATTCACTTATAATTAAATTCTGTACAAACCAAAAGCTACTTGATTTTAACGCCATTTAGGGAAAAAAAATTGCGAAAATGCTGTTATTAATGCTTAAAATCCAAATATATGGTAAAAAAGACTAATAAAAGTGACTCTCTCAGAAAGAAAAGAGAGAAGAACATAAGAATTATTAGAGATGAAACATTGCATAAAAAAAATTCTCAGCAAAGAAATTTGCTGGAAAAGCGGCGAAACCAGACGAAATCACACCACACCACCAGAATTGATCAAGTATAAAGAACAAAAATCAACGGAATGAAAGAGATATGCAACATGATATGGAAAGAATCAACGATCCCAACAGATCGGGTTCCAGTACACAAAATAGAAGCTTCACGGAATGCGAAAAATTCAAAGCAATTTATACAGCAAAATTTTGGAAAGGAGACTAAGACAGCTTCACGAGTAAAAAACAAACCACAAATCATATAAGCGCGATAAGATAGTACAAATACGCGGCGCAAAATCAACGGAATTTGAAATTAACAGAGTCACCAAGGCCCCTACTCTTCCTTATATACAAAAACTGCAAAAACAGAACGCCCAAAACAAGATGGGGAGGATACAAACAACTAAGGGCAATACTAATCGCGGCTCTATATATGCAGACGATGTAACTCTAACAGCGAATACATAGCTCAATATCTAGCATAGCTTGAAGGGGCTCAATATCTGGAAACTAATTCCTAAATATTGCATTAACAAATACAAAAAATGCTAGCCCTATTTTTGCATATTTTGCAACGTTATCGGTTGATATAATGAGCCATTTCATCGCGTATTTCGATACAAAAAAATATTCCAAAATATTCGAACATGGACTAGACGGAAATTGCATAAAAAAATATAAAAAATGTTCACTCTATTGTTGGAAAGTTTTTGGTCGATATAAGAAGCAATCAATTGTGTAGGGTAATTCTAAATGGTTTCCAAAATATCCAAACATGGCTTAAGAGAGCTCAATATTTAGAAACCAATTCCCAGAAACTACATGAACAAATATAAAAATGTTGCAAGTGACTGGTTGATATAAAAAGCAACCAATTGGGTAGGCAGTAGGCAAATTCTATGGAATAATATACATATATATATATATATATATATATATATATATATATATATATATATATATA
>JARJDX010047031.1:0-17471 GCA_030264735.1 Gymnusa sp. GC000175 | reverse complement strand
CTGAAGATAAACGGCAATCTGCTGAAAGAGGAATGAAAAATGCAGCAGAAAACGTTAACGAAAAATTGTCCGAAGCTGCAAAAGCAGCCGAAGAAAAGAAGAAAGCTTTAGCGGAAGGATTAAATAACACAGCAACAAATATTAAAACAGGAGTAAAAAATACAGCGGAAAATGTAAGTGAAAAATTTTCAGATGCCGCTAAAGCAACAGAAGAAAAGAAGAAAGCAGCAGCGGATGCGTTAAGCAACACCGCAAGTAATATTGGAAGTTATGCTGAAGAAAAGCGACAATCCGCTGAGAGACAAATGAAAAATGCAGCGGAAAACGTTAATGAAAAATTATCCGAAGCTGCAAAAGCAGCTGAAGATAAAAAGAAAGCTTTAGCAGAAGGATTAAGTAGTACAGCAACAAATGTTAAAGAAGGATTAAAAAATACAGCGGAAAGTATAAATACAAAATTGTCAGATGCTGCTAAAGCAGCAGAAGAAAAAAAGAAAGCAGCAGCGGATGCGCTAAGCAATACCGCAAGTAATATTGGAAGTTACGCTGAAGAAAAACGACAATCCGTTGAAAGAGGAATGAAGAGCACAGCAGAAAACGTTAACGAAAAATTATTCGAAGCTGCAAAAGCAGCCGAAGAAAAGAAGAAAGCTTTGGCGGAAGGATTAAGTAACAGAGCAACAAATGTTAAAGAAGGACTGCAACACGCAGCGACAAATGTAAATGAAAAGTTATCAGATGCTGCTAAAGCAGCAGAAGAAAAGAAAAAAGCAGCAGCGGATGCGTTAAGCAATACCGCAAGTAATATTGGAAGTTACGCTGAAGAAAAACGACAATCCGTTGAAAGAGGAATAAAGAGCACAGCAGAAAACGTTAACGAAAAATTATCCGAAGCTGCAAAAGCAGCCGAAGAAAAGAAGAAAGCTCT
The DNA here is from genome assembly GCA_030264735.1 of Gymnusa sp. GC000175. Classification (NCBI taxonomy): domain Eukaryota; kingdom Metazoa; phylum Arthropoda; class Insecta; order Coleoptera; family Staphylinidae; genus Gymnusa; species Gymnusa sp. GC000175. Next base: position 16,543 of record JARJDX010047031.1, on the reverse strand, counting down.
TGCTGACGGATTACACAATACCGCAAGCAATATCGGAAGTTACGCTGAAGAAAAACGCCAATCCGTCGAACGTGGTTTGAAAACAACCTCCGAAAATATAAACGAAAAACTATCAAACGCCAACAAATACGCCGAAGAAAAAAAATCCGCCGTGGCAGAAGGCCTCAAACACACCGGTGAAGCACTTGCCCAAAAAGCAAGCGACGCTAATAAATATACCGAAGAAAAAGGCAAACAACTAGGCGAAAGTTTGCACGGCGTCGAGACGGCGCTCAGTAATAAATTAAAAGAAGCGAGCAGTTACCTGGATCAAACGATGATGAGCGCAGGACATTTTCTAGTTAACGCACGCGACCAGGCCGCCAAAGAAGCGCACAATGCCAATCAAAAAACGCACGAGGGCGCCGAACAGAGCGCGGACGTAGCCGCCGCTTTATTTTCTAAAAGCACGAGTTTATTTCATAAATAGTGATTTAGTTTAATTTTGTTTGATCTTAATCTAGTCTTCACCAAGACGAGCGCAATTTATTTTGAAGAAAATATTATCGTTTCAACAGTACAGCTTGCCCAGTTAACCGTCACATGTGAATTGCGCAGATGACTGATAGGGTTCGAAGAGAGAGAGCGAGGCGAATCAATATGATTGTCTAACGTTGGAAACACTTGTGTGCATCCATGAATTAGATGCCACGGAGAACTGGGCAAGCTGTAATTTTTTGATTAACTGTGTTGCTGTATGTTTATAAATGTAGAATTTTGAAAAATGTTTAAAAGTTATATTATTTCTTGTCAAGTGAGACTTTTTTGTAATTTGTTTTTAAATATATTATTGCTAAGCACCAACAAGCAAATGCACGGTTTTCATTTTTATATGTGTATTATGTTAAATATTTATTCGTAAAAACTTTAACCTTTGTACTAAAACTAGACTAGTAATAATAAAAGTATTTAAATAAGTTGGACTTTTATTCCCAAAAAATATAAATGAGTTTTACCATCATTCTCAAAGTTTGGCTAAATTTATAAAAAAATATGGAAGCTGTCAATAGCTGTCTTTCACAGTGTATATCAAACATCAAGAAAACAGGGATTTAGGGATTTAAAGTTAAAAAAAACAAATATTTATCTAAATCATTTAGTTTCTTTAAATAAAACTTACAATCTATGTTGGAAATTTATGAATACAAATACTTCAAAGTCAAGAGAATAAAAACTGCTGCAATTTTAATTGATGACACTCATCTCTGACTTGTATCCCTCGGTCTATAAACAATTCCTCTACTTTTCATTTCTCTTACGATTCCAGCTGGCAATCGACCAGAAACAGATATGGCATAAACACCTTTACAAAAACGGTCTAAAAATATTATCAATTTATATCTAAAACATGGTTAATTTGTAAGAAATTACTTATTCTTTGCCATTTGCAAACCCAACTATCTTCAGGACTCATTGCCGCAATCATACTGAAAATTACACAAATTTTAAATAAATAAATGTCCTGATCATGTGGCAGGACATTTTCTAACAAGCTTGGATAAAATAGTCACTAACAGATATAGTCATGATGAAACCAACAAATAAAAATAACACCATAGTTGTCTATGAGTAACATGTTAAAATTTATTGTTTTATAAATTAAATTACCCATCGAAATTGGAGCTGGTGCAGTCGTAAACATTATCCCTATTAGTTTTCATTCTTAAAAATTCATCACAATTGTCACATCCTTCATACTCAAATTGATCAAAAGTCTGCAAAAAAAATATATGCTAAGTCTGAGAAGTTCATTTGATTGCTAAATATCTGCTCCTGAATGGTAAACTTTTGTAATTGATATTTTACAAAAAAATTTGGTCTACAATCAGCTGCTTACCTCTCAAGTACAAATACACAATAGATGTTTTAATTTTATTTTTACAACACATACCTTGATTAAAGAGCAAACTAGACAGGCTCTTAATCCTCTGAGATCCTTGGGAACTGTTTCTAAAGTCATTTCTTGAATATATTATTTACAATAACAAAAACGCTCCTAAAATTCACTAAAATTAATAATTTAATTTTAGGTTAAGTTGATTGAACGCTTGTAGCGTACGTACGAAATTCATTAAAAGATGGCGCCAGTTTATAAATTATTTACGAAATTTAAATTTGGAAACTTACTACTTGGCATCTTGGAGCTCAATCTCTCGGAGATCCTACCTTATACAGAACGGGCTGCATTTTTCTGGAGCTAAGGATTGCTCTCTGTAGATCTGCGTTGCTCCTCCATTCCATATCCAACCCGCTTGAAACGCCTGAAGACACTTAGAACGTCTGGAAACTCGTAAAACGTTTGAAAAAGACCAATCAGAAGCAATTTTGTCTAACAAGATCACAAACACACATAAAACGCACAAACTTTCCCTAACGGATTTAAAGCTGCGAACTAAGCACTCGCGAAAGCTAAAGATGCAAAGCAAAACCTGAAATATAAAAAAATATTGTAAATTGTTCTTAAGGTATAGGAATTAGGAGTAAATGTTACCTCACAAGAAGGAGGCAGTCAGACAAATGGACAAATAGACAGACACCCCTTCGAAAACAACTTTTCTTAATGAGCGGAGTCGAATATAATAATAATTTAGCAGACTGTGAAAAAAATATCAAAATTTCAAGATAAGAAAAATCGTATCAAAACAGATTTCAAAATGCTTGTTTCAAAGCTTTAGCGCAGTGTATTAAACCAAAATAAATCGAAGATGGCGGATGTGTTTTTTAGAACAATTAATAATAAAAAAATATTTTTTTGCAAATTAAATTAAATTTATAATATTTAAATACAAAATAAGGTGCTCATATCATATTTTATCCTCTTTTATATTAAATTATCAAAATTATATTTAAATTAATTGAAAACCTGCAGCGATTTTAATTTTTATTTGCAACAAACTCTCATGTACCAACATTTTAAATGAAGCCACTTTGATAATTCCCAACCCCGTGAGAGGATTATAATTTTTTTTGCTTTAATTAAACCGCGAATTAATAAGGAACAATAATAACAATCATAAAATCCTACCTTAAAAATTGCGCCCTGTACTCTCTTCGGAAGCTAAGCTGACGCGCACACTCAGCAAACAGATTTTAAAAAGACCGACGCGTACATATCAGCGCACCATACGATGCGTTTTGTTTAAGTAACACGTAACCTGATTGGACGCGACGAAAAAACAAAATTAATTCATGCGCATATGTACCAACGTCAAATAATTAAATTTTTAAAGAATTTTTTAACAAATTTAAAAGTAATTAATAACATTTGGGCTAATTTACCCTAATTAAAAATTGATTATAAAATAAAAATTATAAGAGTAATATTTATTTTATTAATAGTATCTATCAATTTGTTAAACAAATTTTCACGTTCATATTTCATGAATCCCTGAATGAATTTTAAATTTTTTTGCGTCCATCTCACGCTAATGTCTTAAAGAATTAAATTATATCAATGTGTAAAATCATACCTTATTACCTTATAGTTTTGGCTTCAACTAGCAAATTAAATTAAATGCGCGATGTGATGCTTTGGACTAATTTTGACACTTGTTGAACATGAAGTGCGCATGTGATGCGTTTTTGTTTTATGAACAAAGCTTGCAACTTAAGAACTTATAAATATTACCATTGTTGCCAAATGAAATATAAAATAAACCCAAACCCACGTTGAAAACGCACTTGACAGCCAATTGTGAACCAACGCGTTCAACTATAAAATATTTTGACTCAACTATAAAATATTTGTAAATGAAAGTTGCGTGGTGACCACACCTACATTTTTTTAAATAAATATTAGAGGCTTATTATAATTTTGTCAATATTTACGTTTCCATTAAACCAGGCAACAGTTGTCAAGGTAAACCGTTGCTATAACAACCATCTACACAATTGTCAGCGTGACACTGACATTGAAAAAAGCATAATTTTACCAAACCAAAACTTTTTATTCAATTCTGCATTAAGTTTTAATAAAAATGGGTGCGCCGTTGCCCCAATGTGATAAATTCGGGAGACGCGTGCCTCCCGATTTACCATGGCTCCCGTGGGCTGCGCCCTACGGCGAAGATCCACCCTCATGGATGGTCAAAAGAGTTTACGACAACGCCGAGTACCCTCCGCTCTTTGCCAAAGATGGAAACATGAAAGGTGTACCGCAAAAAGATACATTTCAGTATTACAGACCTACGGAAGTTATTGGTACCTATTCATAAATTTTCCGAGTGCTTTTTTTTACAATTAATATTTTTTTGAGGTGGTGCCTATACTCCGTCCGCAGGCGCATTAAAAGTTCAAAAAATGCCACCCCGAAGAAGGAAAGCTTCTCCTCCAATTATATCCGAAGATGGTAAGTGGTAAATTGTAACGTATTAGGCAGAACCGGACCGTAGATGGGGGTCGGGTGGGGTGCTGTACAACAAAATAGTATTGATTATATTGATGTATGGACCTCATAGAGTAACTAATGGCCCATTCCTAAAACAGAAATGATAATTTTTTTCCAAACTTAAAGTCCAAGCAGTTGACGATTTTAGACGACAATAATAAGATTTGTGAGGATCCGATATATTTCAATACGTCGTAAATGAAGGGTGGGTGGGGGGTCCATACAACAAAAATAGTATTGATTATATTGATGTATGGAAAAAATTAAAGTCTAAAGAACAGTTGACGATTTTAGACGACAATAATTAATACCAAATGAAATTTATGGCGTGTATTTTTGGTTATTCCCAGGTAGTTTGCAATACCCTCCAAAAAAATCCAGAGAACAAGAGGACGAGGAACGCAAAGCAGTTGAGGCATATGAACGTAAAAAAGCCAACATACCAGGCATCGTTTCTCTTGACGATCTACTAAGCGGTGAATATTGGAGGAAGAAACGAGAAGCCAAAGAAATACGCGAGGAGCGCAAAAGGCTCAAAATGAAACAGGCAAAATCTGCGTCGTTCGTTCCGGAAGTAGAACCGTAAGCAAAATTTTGTGTACGCAATTTGCGATTCAAGCCAAGCGCCCTTCATGTGGTGGACAATTTAGTACTACACATCAAAAGCACGCTGTTTTAGTCTCCTTACCCACTTGCAGATACTTTTCTTGTATAGGAACTTTCATGGTCTCTTCATCGGTGTTTGTAATGTTTTTTTTTTCATCCATTTTTTCCACGAGTTGGAATATGACGGCATATTATGAAGTAATAAAATAAGTAATAATATGTGTTTAGGGAATACACAAAGTACCAGGCACCTCTTCCAGTACACCCCGACGAACAAAAGCTGATTTTGATCGCACAAGCCGAGTACGAAATGAATAAACTCGTGCGACCCGAAGATAAAGAGAGGATCGAATACTACCTCACCTTGGTAGGTTTGATTTTAGCAGTAAGTTAACATCTTTCATGCAAACTCTGCACACAGGGCATCACCGAGGATGTCATCGAACCGTACGATAGAAGTTTGTTTAAGTGCGCCAAAAAAATGATCCCCGAAAAATATAAACTGTTGAGAGCGTATTATCCCATCATGGAGTCGTATCCTCCGGAAATAATGCGCGAGTACGATTTATTTATGCGTCAGCACCTTCTCGACTACGTGCTCCAGGATCCTTACGAATGGAGACGCTTGAAGATAGAAACATACCCGGCTAAATACCCCACCATGTTGGTTAGAGCGCCCATCCCTTGGCACATACAATACGTCGTGGCCAAGCAACAACTGGAAAGACATTTCTTTTGTGGCAACCCGATAGTTTTAAAGATGCGAGATATTTGGCAAAGAAGGTAAATTTTTTTTTTTTACTTGAAACATTGTAAACTTTAGTTTAGTTACAGCGATAATTTCATTCTTCCCATGCTGCGCATAGACGAAGATCTTCCATTTCCTTTAGACGTGCAAGCGTACGAGGATAAGGTTAACGATCTGTGCGCGGAAATGCGGAAAAAAGTGGAAGAGGAATGGATGGCATCGTGTGCTGATCTCTTTCTTCTCATGCGAAACGATTGGAAGCACCTGGTGCCACGCACGAGCTCCGAAAGCGCCCTAATGGTCGAAGGTCTTTTCCGTTGCATTAATTCTTTCATGTCGCTCATGTTACGCAGACTAGTGATGCAAAGTCTGCAACACTTTTCAGATTACATGGAACATTTTCAGGTGTGAATTGTTTTTCATGCATATATCTTTTGCCTCTTAAGTAGGGTGCAGACTGTCGAGCTGAATCACAAGACGATCCTCGAACGAAGCTATGAGAAACAATTTCCAAATTTTTTTTAGCGATGTGAACCACATGCATTAGCAAACATTGTTGCGCGATCCATATTCTGTTCACTCTATACCTTAAAACTGTCTTTCGCAGATCTCTGGGGTTCCACGAAGCTTCTTTGCGACTTCTGCGACTCAAAATTCGAAAAAAAATTAAAGAAAACCAAATAATTTAAAATTAGCAACAAATGCAGAACTAAAAGGTTCCGTCGATAAATTTGCTCTATACTGAGATACTGATAACATTAAAGAATTGTATAAACGTGCATATGGTTTAAGGTTCTCGCTTCGCATCGCCATCCATTGAACTTCGAGCGCAATAACATGCTCTAATGTTTTTCAAAAAATGTATCACACGAGCCCATTACAGACTTTGGCGATTAAGTACGCGATTGAGACGCACGGTTCGGCTCGTTGTTCAGTTCGATCTGAATGCAACTCTATGGCAACATAAAAAATATTTAGCTCCTCTTAATAACTTTTTTCAAAAATTAGGGTGGCAATGATTACGGCGAAGAATACGAAGACTTGGCCCTCATCAACTTACCGATCGTTAAAGTAGTTGCTAAACCCGTCATTGGTACTAACGAAATTAAATTAGAACCACCAATCGACAACTTGGGTGCTACAATTTTGCGATGCCTTTCCAAAATTTTGGACGTTAATGAGAACATTCCCAGATTGGAAACCGTAATATTTCCAGGTATTGCATTCTTCTCCTATTTTTTTGTTCATCCTCTTATTATCAAATTCTTAGAGCTCGAAGGTGAAGAAATGTATCTCCATTCTGTGGAGGATACGGAAATCCCCATTCAAGATATCTTCGCCGACGTGCGAGATTTTTTCGCCACCAACACCTGTGGTCCCGGAAAATATTTGGAAATGTACGAACAGTACTACTACATTCTTAACGGGGAAGCTGAGAAGAATCTTATGGAGTTCATGGATCAGGAACCTTTACCGTTCCTCAAAGATTTCGCCAGGCGCATCGATAAATATAACGATTTAAAGAAGGAGATTACTTTTTTACGACGTTCCATTCCTTTAAATTTCATCAGCTTGGAATGTGGCGAACTTAACGATACTCTCTACAAAATTGTTGATGATTTACGAATGCACATCATCAATTTCTTTATAGACAGAGCACATAACCACAATAGAGCGTACGTAATTTAATGTTTTTTCCACTTTACGCCCAGGTTTCGAACCCGAGACTCAAGCAATTTTTACCTGAAGCATCTAGCTGTAGACTACTAGAAAGTATTAAAATCTGTAATTTATTTAGAATCTGCGATACTTTCGATGAAATGTCGAGGAAAGCCAGTGAAACTCCAGAAACCGTCCAAGAGTTAGTGGCTCTTCAAAATTACGTCATTGAATGTCGCGACGTCACCATGTACAACATCCGTGAAAAAATCCGCCTAACTTCCGAGTACCTCCTGTTTTTAATGAGCTACGCCCATTTGAGCAGCGACGATATTACGCTGAACGTCCGCGTCTTCGTTTGGCCCAAAGACATGGAGAACGTCATCGAATTAGCGTTGCAGCGTCTGAATTTGAAACGTGATCAGGCGGAGCTAGTTTTGAAATCAAAACGCACGGCCTTCGAGGCTAAATTAAAGAAGCACGAGAAGCAGTTGCAAGTTTTCAAGAAGAAAGATCCTCCGATGCTCACTATGGACGAGATGCTCGAAAGCACGGATCAGGTGGAAAAACTTGTGCAGAGGTTGCAGGAAGACAAGGAAGAAGCCGAACAAATCAACGCGGAAGAACAGTTACTGGATTACGATCCTTCGCCGTTTACGAATTTGTACCAGATGTTGGCCACCGTGGAACCTTACGATAAACTTTGGCACACCATTTTGGATTTTCATCAGAAATACGACGAATGGTACGATTTTGTATTTGGAGTAAATTTTTTGCTAATCTTTGCGCGTTTAGGTATTACGGCCCTTTCAAGGATTTGGATGCGGACGAAATTACCGAAGAGGTTGAGAATATGTGGAGGACGCTTTACAAACTTGGCAAAACGTTGCACGACAATGCAGGCGCTCGGAGGATTGCGGAAATGGTTAGAGCCAAAGTTGAAAAGTTCAGACATCTTCTACCCGTTCTCCAAACCGTTTGCAACAAAGGCCTGCAAGATCGACATTGGAAAATGGTAAAAGCATTTTGTCTTCTTCTTTTTCTGCTTGTTTTATTGTTTGGGCGATTTTCTCCTTTTATCTTCCTGCTTGCTGTTTTGCTCAAATAGTCTAAAACCCTGTTTCTTCCACGTTTTCCTTCCGATTTTATTCATCTGTTAATTCTTATTCCACTCTCTTATTTTCCTATTGGTATTTCAGTTATTTCTATTTTGGTCTTTTTTCTTGTTGCATGCTAATTTTGACCCATTTTGCAAGATCTTGTTATCAAATTTTTGAAAAAATTTAGATAAGCGAAGTGATGGGAACCGAGTTGGAAATAGTCGACGAATCTTCTTTGAATGATATGATCGAGGCCGGAATGCCCAGATTTACCTCGCAGTTGGAGGAAATTAGCGCTTCCGCAACCAAGGAATACGCACTGGAGAAGAATCTAAAGAAAATGAAGGAAGAATGGGTGGATGTTAAATTCGAAATGGTGCCATATCGAGAAACTGGAGTTCACATATTGGCCGCTTTGGATGATATCCAGGTACTTTTAGATGACCACATCTTAAAAGCGCAGACGATGCGTGGCTCTCCGTATATAAAACCTTTTGAGGAAGAAATGATCGAGTGGGAGGAGAAGTTGATTGAGATGCAAGATATCCTTGAACAGTGGCTTACTGTAAGTTTTAAATACCGTAAATTTCTTTTAATATCATACCAATGCCAATGCAATTGTGTAGAAATTCACGTAATGCTTTTGACAATTTTAACAGTGTCAATCGACATGGATGTATTTGGAACCCATATTCAGTTCCGAAGATATCATGCGACAAATGCCAACCGAAGCCAGAAATTTCAAGGAAGTTGACAGAACTTGGAGATCGATTCAAGCCAACACCATCGTGGACACTCATGTGTTAGTCGCCACCGAATATAAAAATATGCTCAGCCAATTGAAGGACGCCAACAATCTTTTGGATGAGATCCAAAAAGGTTTGAATAATTATTTGGAGAAAAAGCGTCTGTTCTTCCCGCGCTTCTTTTTCCTATCCAACGACGAACTTTTGGAAATCCTTTCCGAGACGAAGGATCCTCTGCGGGTACAACCTCATTTGAAGAAGTGTTTCGAAGGTATCAACCTTCTCAAATTCGTCGAAAACGAGGAAATTGTTGGAATGATCAGCGCCGAGAAGGAGTATGTTCCGTTAAGTGGAAAAATATATCCGCAAGAAGCTAAGGTAACCATTATCTAGCCTGCCCTGTTACTCATATCAAAGATGTCTCAGACGTAAACATCGTGTTATGAGAAGACTTCCGAACCACCTGTTTGTAATAATTAATGTTGTGTAATTTTTTGTAATTTTAAAATCAAGGGTATGGTCGAAAAATGGCTGGTACAAGTTGAGAAATTAATGATAACTTCAATGAAAGACATTATCGCCGATTCGGTCAAGGCTTATGGTTACACCGACAGGGCCGAATGGGTATTGGCTTGGCCTGGACAGGTAATGCTGAGCATTACGAGCACCATCACGTGCGAATTATGTTTTTGTTAATCTTGTAGGTGGTGCAATGCGTTGATTGTGTAATGTGGACGACGGAAGTCACGAAAGCGATCAACGAAAAAACTTTAAAGGAACAAGTTGTTTTATGCACCAAACAAATTGAGCAGAGCGTGCAACTGGTGCAGGGTAAATTGGATATGGGTAATCAGATAACTATGGAAGCTTTAATCGTCATTGATGTCCACGGTTCGACTATAAATAATTTTTATACAATCGTTACGTCAGGTGTTTTTAGGACGCGACATCGTCAAGACTCTTCGCGATTTAAAAGTGGAATCAATAGCCGATTTCAATTGGATTTCGCAAATGCGCTACTACTGGTACGATTATAAAGTATCAGTGTCCATGATCACCACAGATGTTGCCTATGGCTTTGAGTATCTAGGAAACACCGGGCGTTTGGTCGCCACACCCCTGACAGATCGTTGCTTTAGGTAAATTTGAACAATTCGCCTTCCGGGCGCTTTATATAATTTTATAATTCAAGAACATTAATGGGAGCTCTAAAACTAAACCTTGGGGGAGCCCCGGAAGGTCCTGCAGGTACCGGTAAAACAGAGACCTGTAAAGATCTTGCTAAGGCCGTTGCTAAAAAATGCGTGGTATTTAATTGTTCCGACGGACTCGACTTCAAAGCTCTCGGCAAATTTTTTAAGGTTAGCGCTAATTTAATTAGCTTATTAATATTTATTTAACCCATTATTTGTTGGTTTTATCGAGAGGGGGAAATTTTAGGGCTTAGCTCAATCGGGATGTTGGGCGTGTTTCGACGAATTCAATCGCATCGAGTTGGAAGTTCTCAGCGTGGTAGCTCAACAAATTTTGTGCATACAAATGGCGGTCGCCGCCAAACTGGAGCGGTTCGTCTTCGAAGGAACCGAACTTTCCTTGGACCCCACTTGCACCTGCTTCATTACCATGAATCCCGGGTACACACAATCTTCTTCTCGAGCTTAAATCTATAAATGATTATTTTAGTTACGCAGGAAGACAAGAGCTTCCGGATAATTTGAAAGTCCTCTTCAGAACCGTCGCTATGATGGTCCCCGATTATGGTATGATCGGGGAAATTTCTCTTTATTCGTACGGTTTCATAAACGCCGCCAGGTAAGTTGTTAACTTTTATTTTATTATTATTCATTCCAAGATCATGGTTTTTTAATGTATTGTAGCTCCTTTCTGCTTTTCCTCTTCTTCCGTCCATTACTACCTCTAATTTCCCCTTTTCTTCTATTATTGTTCCAAGGTAGTAGTAATATTTCACCTGTTCTAGTTGTTTCCCTCTATCCTTTGATCTTCTGCATATTTTATTAATATTTCGCATAATTTTTGATCTTTTACCCTTTTGTAAATTTTTTAAGCCTAGCACAAAAGATCGTCCACACCTACAAACTGTGCTCGGAGCAACTGTCTTCTCAAAACCATTACGATTATGGAATGCGCGCCGTAAAATCCGTACTGTTGGCGGCTGGAGCGCTTAAACGCGCCTACACTCACACGGATGAAGCCCAACTTGTTCTCAGAGCTATAATCGACGTGAATTTGCCCAAATTTTTAGCGCAAGCAAGTTCTCATCACTTATAATAAAACGTTTTGTTAAAATTATTGATTCCTCTCCAGGACGTGCCTTTATTCGAAGGAATCTTCTCAGATCTCTTCCCGGGCGTCGATCTTCCACAATTTGAACGCGGGGAATTAATAGAGTGCCTCTTGAAAGTTTTAAAGGAGCGCAATCTACAAGCGACGCCGTTTTTTGTTGAAAAAGCCATGCAGATTTATGAGATGATTTTGGTAAGGCACGGCCTTATGGTGGTTGGGGAACCGATGGGTGGAAAAACTTGCGCCTACCAGAGTTTGGGCGAAGCGCTCGGGTTGTTGGCGCAGGATAAAGGTGTCAAGTTGCACGAAAACCGCGTGGTGTACCGAATAATCAACCCGAAAGCCATCACCATGGGACAGTTATACGGCCAGTTCGATCCCGCGTCGCACGAATGGTCGGATGGGGTTCTGGCCACGACTTTTAGAGAGTACGCGACGTCGCAAAGTTCCGACAGGAAGTGGATTCTTTTTGACGGACCCGTTGATGCGGTTTGGATCGAGAACATGAACACGGTCCTTGACGATAATAAAAAACTTTGCTTGATGTCCGGGGAGATCATACAGATGTCTAATAAGATGAATTTGATTTTTGAACCGGCCGATTTGGAGCAAGCATCTCCGGCCACTGTGTCTAGATGCGGTATGATTTACATGGAGCCCAAACAGTTGGGTTGGAGACCTTTGCTCGACTCCTACGTGGTCAAGTTGGAAAAAATTTTGCTAGCGGAACAAATGGAGTTGATCCTTGAACTAATTGACTGGCTCATTCCGCCTTGTTTCTACGAAATCTTCCACCATTGCAAGATGTTTACAGAGACATCTGAAATACATCTGTTTCATGTAAGTAATAAGTAGTATATCACTGGATCCAGAGACCCAGATCACTCGTAGGTGCAGAACCGTGCGTTGGTTTTTTGGTGCCTGAAGCAGCCAATCCTGATGAAATTCTAAAAAAGGGCTCTCCTCCATTGCTTCAAACCATTGCGCCGCGCTGCGTAAGTGGCCCCTCTACACTATGGCCCACAACGGGCCACTTTTAATGTTTGCCTGGACCAATAGATAGGCGGGATTGGGCCCCGATGACCCTTAGTTGCTATATTTTTCATTTTCAATTTCTGTACCGTATGATGTAGGTCCACACGATGCTTGTGGTTTGTAGTGACCCATCATGGGCCATGCTGTCGAAAGGCCATTAACGTCAACGTGTTAAATCTGTGTAAATTTCTTTAATCCGTTAAACTTTCAGTCATTCACGCGTCTGTTAACATGCGTCCTGGTTGATGAGACGCAGGTAAGTACGATTTGGCTTCAATGCATCTGCCTTTTCTGCATGGCTTGGGGTCTCGGCGCAACGCTGACTTCCGATGGTAGAAGGACGTTTGATGTTTTTTACCGAAAAATACTCAACGGCGACAACAAAGATCACCCGAAACCGAAAACTTTCAAACTGACTAAGAACCAGCTCTTCCCCGATCGTTCGAATATTTACGATTGGTTTTTCGATAAAAAAAATAACGGAACTTGGGTCACGTGGGTCGAGACCATGGAAAAAACGCAACAAATTCCTGCTAACGCAAACGTATTCAAATTCGAAATCACCGCGTCTTTCATTTTTTTTCTATGGTGACGTTTTAGGTGGCCAAAATGATCATACAAACCAACGAATCGTGCTGCCAACAATATTTTCTTAAAACCTGTTTGGATAACAATATACCGATTTTGTTTATTGGTCCCACGGGGACTGGAAAATCGGCGATCGTCTTGGACCATATGGTTTCTTTGCCGAAGGAAAAATATATTGCGAACACGCTAAATTTTAGCGCTCGCACCAGCTCTATTATGGTGTGTGCTTATTCAACTTTAAATCGTTATTGGTGCCTTAATACAGTTTGGTTGCAGACCCAGGAAATCGTAATGTCAAAATTAGATAAGCGTAGAAGAGGCGTTTACGGTCCGGCGATGGGAAAAAAGTGCGTCCTCTTCGTTGACGATTTGGGCATGCCGCAGAAAGAAGCGTGGGGAGCACAACCACCAGTGGAACTACTCAGACAATGGATCGATCATGGACATTGGTTTGACAAGGATACTAGCATGCTTCAACTCATTGATATAGTAATAAACTGCTTTTTGTTTTTATTTTTGTAAAAAAATTAACGCTAAATTGCGCAGCTCTTTGTGGGTGCCATGGGACAACCTGGAGGAGGTGCCAATATGATAACAGGACGTTTCCTTAGACACATGTTGATTGTCTGCACCGATTCTTTCGAGGATAATACGCTAAATAAAATATTTTGCACAATTTTGGACTGGCATTTTACTAAAGGTTACCAAGAACCTGTTGCCAGGCTTTCTAAGGTAATTTTTTGTAAAAATGTGATTATGTTACTGTCAAAAGTGACGGAAGTCACATTTTTTTGTTTTAAATCTTTCTCAATAAACTTTGATAAGTAAAAATTCCCCTCTTAAGGTAGACTTTCGTAACAAACGACAGCGATAGACGACCGAGGCAAGCGGCAGAGGCAATCCGACGGTCCAATGAGATAGATGCTCAGGGTCGTCTTACCTTCTTTCTCGTGGACTGTCTTGCTTCTGCTTCTGGAGCTGCGTGTCGCTGTCGCTTGTCTCTGTTACTGTCGCTTGTTACGAAAGTCTGCCTTCTAGACTTTATAACAAGCGACAGCGACAGGAGATCGAGACGTGTGACGATCCAATATGATAGAGGCTCAGTGATCGTCTTGCTTGTTTTACGTGGACTGTCTCGCTTCTGCTTTCGAAGCAGTCGCTTGTTACGAAAATCTACCTTTAACATTGATACAGATGTGCGTTGCGGCAACCATGGAAGTCTTTAAAGAAGCCATCGCAACTTTCCTTCCGACCCCGGCAAAATCACATTACATGTTTTCGCTACGCGATTTCTCCAGAGTGATCCGCGGCATTATCATGATTCCGGCGCCCAAAATGCAGGAACCCGAAAAATTAATTCGCCTGTGGATTCACGAGACTTACAGGGTGTTTCACGACAGACTCATCGATCAGGAGGATAAGTAAAAAATTAAATCGTGGCGTGGCATCGCAATAATTTTTTTTTTTTAGAGATTTGCTCTTCGAAATTGTAAAACACGCGTCTTATAACAGTCTTCGACAACCCATCGACAAGGTTTTGTCACACCTGGCTGGCGAGAATGAAAAACTTAACGGCGAACACATTAGAAACCTATTTTTTGGCAGCTACATGGAACCCGATGCCGAAACCAAGATTTACGACGAGGTAATACAAAATAGGATGAATAATATTGAGTTTATTGTTATTATTATTATTTAATATTTGAAAGAGTTTTTACGAAATTGCAAATACCTCACTCATTCAGGTTCGCGCGCGTATACAAAGGTTAACACGTGAACACCTCGATAGAGCCATATGATTGGTGGTTTTTGGCTGGATTAAGTTAACAATCGTTGTTCACGTGCTGTTTATAGGCGCCCTGTGTTAAAAACGAATAATGAATACTCAGACAATTCCCGAACAGTGGAAATCTAGTTTAAGATGGCAATGTTTATACAATCATGAAACTGCAGATCAAGGTCCTCATTCATAAGATTTTAATTTTGAAAAACAAATCGTCATTTCTGTTGTAGGGGAGGGTGGGGGGTCCACACCTCATTAAATTCAATACTATATTGTATAATTTTATTTCAATAAGATGCAAGTGACGATTAAAAACAAATAAAACAATTAGAGTTAAGCATCTACCTTATTTGATGAAGTTTGAAGCTGGAAGATGGGTTAAAGTCCAGATAGTACATCAAACAGCAATCAAGGCTTAAAATTTCTGTTGAAGCACCTGCTTCGTTGCATCTGCTCTGAAGTTTTTGGAAAGCAGCAGAAGTTGAAAGTAATTTTGAAATTGAAGCTCAAAATTCCTGTTAAAAGAAAAATAACTTACAATTATGGTTGAAGGAAATTGAACCCAAATATATTACCTGCTTTGTTGCATTTGCTGTGAAGTTTTTTAAGATCGGTAGAAGTTTTAAAATCGACAAAAAACTTTCACAAAATTTCTGTAAAAAGCAAAATAATTGAGTCACGTATATTGCACTTTATCTAATCTGTAAAATAGCTCAAGAAAATAATCACCTGATTCGCTGATCTTGCTTCCAAAAATTTGGAAGATCGACAGAAGTTTGAAATCGACTGAAGTCAAAATCGTAGCATTTGTAGCTCAAAATGTCTGTTAAAAAGGAAAATAATATAGAATCACGAAAAATTAACTTAAACATAATTGTATAAAAAATTAACAAAGAAGAACTTACTGCGTAGAACCACCTACTGCGAAGTATTTGGAGGATCGGCAGAAGTCTTATATCGGCCCAAATCTTGCAATCGCATCAAAGATTTCTGTTAAAAAGACAAATATTATGTAATAACGCATAATGACGCTTAAGCTTGAATGTAATCCTAGAAACAACTTTGCAAAAATATGTACCAACTTCGAAAAATCCGCTAAACATTTCGAAGATCGCCGAAACCCATGATACAAAGCTTTAATAAAATATCACAACCCCAGTATTAAAAAAGCAAAACTTTAGCATATTAACGCAAATAAAGACAATTAACACCGCGTTAACAAAATTATATATACTTTTTAAATGGTACAAGCTCAGAACCATGACGTCACCCCAATATGAATTGAATTTTCCCGATATTTAACAAATAAAACTCGCTTCGACCTGATCTAAGTAATAATTAAGCGCATAATTACTTTTATTACATTTATTTCACACCGTTAATCACTTACGAGTTATTTTTTAATCGATTAATTAATAAAATATCTTACCAAATTTCAATGGTGTCAGCGTCTTTGTTAACTGTGGGAAAAGGGACAACTTCATCCCAAAAATTAAACAAATTCGCAAAGAATTAATCTCTGCGCATGCGCGTTGCGCGAAACTGAGC
>JARJDX010047023.1:0-10434 GCA_030264735.1 Gymnusa sp. GC000175 | reverse complement strand
TATATCTATATAACGTATGTGCTTTGTCTGATTTTCCTAATTAATCAATACCTATAAATAAATAAAATAGATCACCTCCTACATATTACGATATAGAATATATAGCCAAAATCTCATAATGATATCTTTATTATTAACTTCAAAAAGTAAAAAACAAATTAACATGCAAATGGATAGCAAAAACTTTAGGGGGTCACACAACCTTATTGGAAAATTTTCATTTTAATATGTTATTATCAGTTTTATTGTGTTATTAGGCAATAAATTATATACATTTGATGAAACTCATTAAATTTTACTCGCTAAAAACTCGAAAAATATCAATTACATTTGAGATCAAAATGTCCAAAAATGGAAATTTTTCAAACAAACATTTTTAGACATTAAATGACACACTGGAAAATTTTTATGTTTTAGTATGTTATTAGGCAATAAATTTTATACATTTGATAAAATTTGTATTAAATTTGTCCTGCTGAAAATTTAAAAACTATCAATTAAATTTTAGATCAAAATGTCCGAAAATGGAAATTTTTTAAACAAATTTTTAGACAATAAATGACACATTGGAAAATTTTTATGTTTTAGTATGTTATTAAGCAATAAATTTTATATACTTGTTAAAAATTGTAATAAAATTTGATCCGCTGGAAACTTGGAAAATATTAATGAAACAAGATCAGAATATCCAAAAATGGGAATTTTTCAAACAAACTTTTTTAGACATTAAATAACACATTGGAAAATTTTTATGTTTTATTATGTTATTATGCAATAAATTTAATATATTTTAAAAAAATTATGTTAAATTTGACCCGCTGGAAACTCGGAAAATATCAATTAAATATAAAATCAAAATATTCAAAAATGGAAATTTTTCAAACAAACATTTTTAGACATTAAATGTCACATTGAAAATTTTTTATGTTTTAGTATGTTATTAAGCAATAAATTTTATACATTTGATAAGGCCCCCTCATGCCCCACCCTCGCGACGCCCATGTCAAAAAAAGTTTTTAACATCAAAGTTGCTGCAACAACTTTTATCCAATAAATTTTTTTATTCCTTATTTTTTCACTTACGGGAAAGTCGAGTGGAGAACCCTCCATTTTTTTTTGAAGATTAATATTGAACAACGGACCGCCGCGTTCTTGTGCTTGCCAGTGCTTGGCTGGACCACACGCTTCACGATCCGGACTGCACGGCGTGGTGTAATACCGGTAGCGCCCGTTCGATATAATTTCCCACGGTGCGCGAAATACGTTCGAAATGTCACATTGACGGCCGAAAAAGGCGCGCATCTCACGGTGCTCTATGCACGCCCCGATTCACCTATGCTAAATAGCTGAAAGTCTCGACCGAGAGGGTACAGTTATTGCACCACGATCCTCCGCCTCGACCTCTGGAGGTCAACAGAGGTTAATAGGGCAAAAAAAAGTTTAAATTGTCTCGTTTTTTTTGAAAATAATTTTAGTTTTATTTATACAGGGTGATTTATTTATACAGGGTGATTTGTTTATACAGGGTGATTTATTTATACAGGGTAAATTATTTTAGAGTGTGATTTATTTATACAGGGTGATTTATTCATATAGGGTGATTTATTTATACAGGGCGATTTATTTATACAGGGCGATTTCAACTCTTCGGGCGTCGCGACGCCTTCAAAATAAAAAACACCGTAATTATGATTGAAAAAAATTTAAACACACCATTGCGGATTATCTAAAAATCTATAAAAAGGCTTAAAGTGGTACGTCATACGATCAATTTGACTTTCGTTTGAAAATTTTTCAATTGAAAGGGGTAAAACCTTTTAGTTCAATTTTAACCAAAAACTAGACACGTCAAAATTCTATATTAAGAATCCCAGATATAAGTTTGCAGGTTGTTTGGAGTAGTCATTTAGCCTGTAGGAAGGACAGAAGAAAATTATTATTCACACACAGACACACACACATACTCACACACACAGCATGTTAAAAACTGCCAATTCATGTTTAAAGAACCTCAAATCATCGACATCTGATAAAATAATAAATTTTTTGCACGATTACTCAACTTACCTTACAGAAAAGTAAAAAATACATCTATTAAGAACAAGTTATTTAGTAACTTTTCTTTATGTTTAAATGTAAATTAAGTTTGTTTAAAATAAAAAAAAAAACATATGTTGAAACGTTTCAATAGGTGCTTCAAAAAATTAGATAAGTACCTGCGTTGAAACGATGGTAGTGAAAGCATTTATTGCTTTTTTTTTCGAATAAATCTAGGACGCGACGATAAAGAGATGGCGTAAAGACGGTCCCTAGACTAATTAACCAATTAATTAAAATGATTTCTTAACTGGCGCGCGCGCGCGCCATTCATTCGGTTGGGCTACGTGCTAACGACGCTGGCACCGCAGGACTCGCAGTACTGCAACTAGTTTGCGCTCAACTTCACGAAAGAAATGATTAAGTAAAAATCGAATTACACCTTAATTGCTCCTAATGGAGCTAATTATGTACATAGAGTAAACTATTACCATCGTTGCCCAACGAATAATTGCTAAATCGACATTTGTGAGTGGAAAATTGCATTTTAAAAATCATTTCGATTGTGGAATTCGATCCTTTGATACTTTTTTTCCATGCAACATGCAATAATCAATTTAAATTGCGCGCTTTTATTATTGTTCCTATTTTTTTGTAGGGTGGCCAGCTTTAATTTTTTTTAAGATTAGGGTTACCACCTTATTGTATTTAAACTTTGTAATGTTTTTCGGTTTAAAAACTAGGCTTACCATATATATAAAATTGGGTTACCAACAATTTAAAAAAAAATTACATTAGGTTTGCCAACTTAATTTTTTTAAAGATTAGGATTACCACCTTATTGTATTTAAATTTTGTACGGTTTTATGGTTTAAAAACATCCTAAACATCCTAGGGTTACCAATTTTGTTTTCTTTATACGTAACATAAAAGTAACCAACTGCTTATAAACAAAAATAAAGTTGCCAACTTAAAAAAAATATAAAATTTTTTCAACGTTTTTTTATCAACATCTTTGTGGATACGGCCTATAGATGATTCAAGCTAAACGACACATGTCAATGCCACCGAACTACCGATTTTCCATTTTGAACGTAAACTCCGCCCATAATCATGGCGGAAAAAATTAATTTGAATCGCCTCCATGTTGAAATTATTTTTAAGATGTCTTTAAATAGAACTTACATATTTTAAATATTCCTAAATATGGGGTACAAAAGTTTAGATGGAAGTCCAGGCGTAACACAGCTAAAAATCGTGGGTTCAAGCCCCGTAACAACAAAAACTTTTTTCATTTATTTATTATTCTCACTCCCAAATTTGTCTTGCCAGTGTTTGGCTAAAAACTTTTCTCGTCATGATGCGTATAACAAAGACAGATTTCAATCAGTTTGCCGGTACCTTTACAATTTTATAGATGACAATTATTAGAGCTGTTAGTAAATCCAGGCTTATGTCATCACTTTCGACGAGCAATTTTAAGGTTTACGTTTTTAAGACGTTAGATAATTACAAATTTAATTCACGCGGTTGTCTTATTGCTGCTGCACAACGATAAAATCCATTATTGCGACACATCTATTCAATGTAAAAAAATGACTAGTGTACTCGCTTTGACAGTGGGTAGAATGGTTTTAATTTTACTGTAATATTTTCATTTTTAAAGTACAACATTAGAAACAGCTCGTGAGACAATTACAAACCAACCGGACCCTTATTAGTATAAATCAAATTTTTATTTCATTCATCAATTTTTCCACTTAAAAAGAATTAGCAACCTTTATACCTCATTGCTAAACAGGTATTATTTACGAGTCGTAATTTCTTGTAATTCATTCGTCCTTATTCTCTTTTCGATTGTTTACATAAAGTGGTTAGCATACAGCGTTAGAGAACCCTTTTTACTAAAATTGCTTTGTGGGTTAATTTAAATGAATTGCCGCAATTGCGCCATTATCTGAGACAATTAGAATGTAAAATCGATCCGACTCGATTGATAAACGATACCTTTTTGAGCGGTGACTGTTGACGTGCAATAAATATCTCCGTAATTGTTCAAGATTGTGATCTCCACGGGTTGCGGGAGTTATGCGACTATTTTTAAGCTCTTTCGCAACGGATTCTGTTAAGCACACATATAATATAACATAACCTAACATTTATCATTTAAATTTAATAAATATTTAATTGCTATTTGTTTTTTTATAGCATAAGTTACTGGTAAGAAGCCAGCATTTTTTTGGTGAGCATTATAGTTTCGTTAAAAGTTTTTCGTTAACGTTAAATTTTCTTAAAATTTTTCATTAAACAACAAGTTTTCTAAAATATTTTTAAGTTAACGTTTTGGTTTCGTTCAAATTTTTTAGTAAACATTATAGTTTCGTTAAATATTTTTCGTTAACGTTAAATTTCCTTAAAATTTTTCACTAAAAAACAAGTTTTGTTGGAATTTTTCAATAAACCTCATAGTTTCGTTAAGATTTTATAGCAAACGTTATAGTTTCGTTAATTTTTTTTAGCAAACGTCACGATTTTGTTTGAATTTTTTAGTACACAAGTTAGTTTCGTTAAGATATTTTAGTAAACGTCATGTTTTCATCAAAAATTTTTAGTTAAAGTTATAATTTTGTTGAAATTTGTTGATCAACATAATAGTTTCGTTAAGATTTTTCAATATACTTTATAGTTTGGTGAAAAAAATTTAGCAAACTTTATATTTTTTTTAATATTTTTAAGTTAACGTTTTGGTTTCGTTTAAATTTTTTTGTAAACGTTATAGTTTCGTTAAATATTTTTCGTTAACGTTAAGTTTCCGTAAAATTTTTCAGTAAACAACAAGTTTTGTTGGAATTTTTCACTACACCTTATAGTTTCGTTAAGATTTTATAGCAAACGTTAAAGTTTCGTTAATTTTTTCCGTAAACATTATAGTTTCGTTAAAATTTTTCAGTAAACGTCATGATTTTGTTTAAATTTTTTAGTACACAAGTTAGTTTCGTTAAGATTGTTTAGTAAACTTCATGTTTTCATCAGAAATTTTTAGTTAAAGTTATAATTTTGTTGAAATTTGTTGATCAACATAATAGTTTCGTTAAGATTTTTCAATATACTTTATAGTTTGGTAAAAAAAAATTAGCTTTATATTTTCTTTAATATTTTTAAGTTAACGTTTTGGTTTCGTTAAAATTTTTTAGTAAACATTATAGTTTCGTTAAATATTTTTCGTTAACGTTAAGTTTTCTTAAAATTTTTCAGCAAACAACAAGTTTTGTTGGAATTTTTCACTAAACGTTATAGTTTTGTTAAGATTTTATAGCAAACGTTATAGTTTCGTACACAAGTTAGTTTTTTTCAAGATTTTTTAGTAAACGTCATGGCTTCATCAGAAAATAGTTTGGTAAAAAAAATTTAGCAAACTTTATATTTTCTTTAATTTTTTTAAGTTAACGTTTTGCCTTCGTTCAAATTTAAAAAAAAAACATTATAGTTTCGTTAAAAAATTTTCGTTAATGTTAAGTTTTCTTAAGATTTTTTAGTTTTGTTGGAATTTTTTTTGCTTGTCATAATTAATCACAATTGTCATCATAAAAAACGTAATGTCGCGCTAAAAATAAGGTTATATTAGTAAATAAACGTCAAATAAATTTATAACCTACACGCGTCATAATTTTTCAACGTGTCATTAAACGCGCCGTGTTTCAGTTGTTACTTTTGGTAATTAAATCGTTTTAATTGATTTTTTTTTTCTGGTGCATTTGTTTCGAGGAGGTGTTGCAAATCGAACGTTCCAATTAGAAACGGCGCAAATGATTAATGGCCCAATCCAATTTAATGTTTGCTTAAGTAGATCACCTTGGTGCCTAGATGAGCCTTATTTATTTATTTTTTTGCTCCCCCTTAACTTCTCAGTTGGCTCCTTTCGAATTGCGCATTCGATATTCCAAAAACCAACAAATTTAATCAACTAAACAGGTATTAGGTATATATTAAATAAAATGACGTAAAATATTAATATTATTAGTTAGAATTTTTTGGGATTTTATTTTTAAATGGCTGATGACTTATCGAGTTCCTTTTGTCCTGCAAATTCTGTGAGAGAGCTTGTTACTACAAAAAGTTACTCCCATTTTTCAGGAGTGTAATTATTTTTTTTAATAACAAATGGTCATATGCGGGCATCGAACCCGACAACCAAATTTGGTAGTTAGCACTGAGCCACTGCAAATTCTGTGAGAGCGCTTGTTACCACCACAAAAAGTTACTCCCATTTTTTAGGAGTGTAATTAATTTTTGTTGATAACAAATGGTCACATGCGGGCATCGAACCCGAGAACCAAATTTTATACTTGGCACTGAGCCACTGGATTTTTAGTTTTATATTTTTTTTTAAATTTTGGACAAGAAAGCTTTAAAATCTAAGAAAAACTTTGTAACAATTCCGATCGGTATATATTTTTATGAGCTTTTTGGTGGATCATCCGATGATCTATAAAATGATCTTAGTTGAAGGGAGCAGAAAAGCCATAAGCAACTTTTGAGACTCGTTGCTGGCTCCATTTTATAGGCGCGGGGTATGAATCATGTAAAACGCGCGCGCAGAATTGATCAGGCTTTTAAACGGAGCGGAAACGCATCATGGGGCCAGCGTTGACAGGCCCGAAATGCGTTGTTGGGCACGTGAAGAGTGCGCGCGATAGTAACCGATGCTTCAACACGTTTCTTTTATTGGCTAGACATTAAATTCCCGAAAAACTAATAAGTTTAAAAACCTAAAAACCTTGAAGGTTTAAATAATATAAGGTGGCAACCCTAGGGATGAGTTTATATTTTGTAAAAAGGGATGAAATTTTTAAGTACAGTCAAACTTCCCTAAGTCGAATCATCATATTTTACAAAAAAAAATTGAGAAATAGAAAGTTCAGGTTACAGAAATAACTACAAAACGCGATATTGATGCAAAAATTTGCGAAAAAATTGAGATATAGAAAAATTTGACTTAGATAGAAGTTCGAGTTGTGGAAGTTCGACTGTATATACGTCGCAAAAGCCATTTACATATACTTAAATATATTTTCATATAAAAAGGTATTTTGAGGGTCGCGACTTATGTGAAACGCCATGCGTTAGAAAAGGACTTCCGAGCAAATTCAGTAAAATCCGCGGAATTTGAGGTGTATCGAAATTATTCAACTTATAATTTTTATCGGACGAAAATTATCAAAAATTTGTAAACTATAAAAAGTTTTGGCAAAATGTCGATCATAAATGATAACAAAAACATTTTTCCGTGTAAAACTTTATAAATTAATATTGAGATATTAAGACGAAGATAAAATTCCGAAATTAGAATGTTTTCCCAGCATCCATTACACCTTGTCAATAAAAAAATTTTAGCATTCACCTGTTTTGTCAGTCTTTAAAAGTCACATAATACGATTCTATTACCAATTTGGAGGTTATGTAAGTCCTTTGGTGCGTGCGATTTTTGCCGTTGGCCCCTTTCCGATAATCGCTCGAGATTTTCTCACGTTATTAGAGGCTCGAGCGCAAGGATTATTAAATCAAGGTTACTTCTGTCCCACCACACCTCCTCACCTGTGTCTGTGTGAGTGTCTCTAGTTGCTCGAGCACTTTCATCTCGTCTTAAAGAGTGAACATTTACCTATTGGTATTGCACATTTCAATTACTACACCATTTGCAACACCGCCCGACACAATAACAAAAGAATATCGCCCGGCCAACGACTAACAAAAGAAAATTTACGCGCCCATTATGTTTGTTGTTGTAAAAATCAATAGCTCAAATTAACCTCATCTAATGCAATCAATATATTCTTAGAACAGAAATGTTACTAAACACTAAAAAAAAACAAAAAATTCATTTTTTTTTCGGTTAAAAATCATTGCGACGTCGATTTATAAATTGACATTCATCCAGCATGGACCAGCGATAATTAATTTACGCAAAAAAATAACACTGGCGGTAGGATTCGAACCCACAACGGCTTGTGATCACCGTTCTACAATCAACGACTGTAGCTACTAAGCCACGATAATTCTAAGCTACAACGATTAAATTTTAAATGTAAGTCATACATGTGATCGTTGATTGTTGGGATGTGCGTTGCCCACCAAGCTAAAGGTCCAGGGTTCAAATCCTCAAAAACCAACATCGGAATATAACGAAAAATATTAAATGTTGTACTTTTATTTTCCAGGAAAAAAAATTTATATTTATATATGAAATTTTTTTTTTCGCTTGCGTGAAAGTCGAGTAAAGAGTATACCTTTATAAATTGACATTCATCCAGCATGGACCAGCCATAATTAATTTACGCAAAAAAAAACACTGGCGGTAGGATTCGAACCCACAACGGCAGTGATCACCGTTCCACAATCAACGACTGTAGCTACTAAGCCACGATAAATCTAAATTAATATGATTAAATTTTTAATTTAAGTCATAGAAGTGATCGTGGATTAGTTGAGCAGTGCGTTGCCCACCAAGCTAAAGGTCCAGGGTTCAAATCCTCAAAAACCAACTTCGGAATATAACGAAAAAAAATGTACTTTTATTTTCCCGAAAAAAAAAATTTATGTTGCGCTAAACTTTTATTTTCCTGGAAAATTAAATATTTTTTTCGCTTACGTGAAAGTCGAGTGAATTACACTCCACTTTTTTTTATTTTTATTTAGCCGCATTTTACATGATTAAAGACAATCAAAGCTTTCAACAGGGAATTTACGATTTTTATTGTTGTGCTGTTGTGGATCGTTTGATGCCCAATCATTCGGAAAATGGAGCTACCGACTGGTGTTTCATACGATTCGCGTGACGGACGGCACGCCATCGCGGACGCCCAGTATACACACGTTTACAGTACGAAACATTCAACCAGGATCTAACATTTTTTCTTGTGATGCTGTTGAGATATTTACGTAAAAAACAGTTATCGTCGCGTCGAAACCGGACTTAATCTAAACATATTATGAAGCTTGATTGGCTAGTTACCTTCTAGAAACTAGATCACGTGGTTATTACTATTTTTGACCACTCTGTATAACAATTATAGCGACGTGAAAATTGAAAAAATTTATAATATTCTGTATGAATTATTTCTAAAGATTTTAATAAAATTTTTGTTTATTTGCAAAAAAAAAGTGCGAGGTGTTAACATCGAATCGGCAGTGGAATGTTGGCGGGTCGCATGATGTAACGCCGGAGAATCGTGTAGGTTATCCACACAAGCCTGTTCAGCTGTTTTAATCCCATGGCGACCGCACCCAAGTGTCATCTTCATCTCCCCACACGGCCTCGCGGCGATACCAAGACGGACTACGCCTAGAAGAACACGGAACTTTGTACAACTCATCACAAATGTCTTGAACAAATTTATCCGCGCATTTGGTAAATGTTCATTAACACCACCAATAACGTCGTTTTTACGTAATTTATTACTTTTTTTGTTAAAAAAATTATTTAAAGAAAAGTTGGCAACCCTAACAACTCGATTTTTTTCGTAAATAGTTGGCAACCCTTATTTAGGTATAAAGAAAAAATGATGGTAGCTCTGGGATGTTTTTAAGCCTTGAAAAAAAAAAATCCTTACAACTCGATATTTTTCGTAAATAGTTAGCAACCCATATTTAGGTATACAGAAAAAAAAATGGTAGCTCTGGGATATTTATAGACCTTGAAAAAAATATAATTAAAGAAAGGTTGGCAACCCTAACAACTCGATTTTTTTCGTAAATAGTTGGCAACCCTTATTTAGGTATAAAGAAAAAAAAATGGTAGCTCTGGGATGTTTATAAGCCTTGAAAAAAAAATCCTTACAACTCGATTTTTATCGTAAATAGTTGGCAACCCATATTTAGGTATAAAGAAAAAAAAATGGTAGCTCTGGGATATTTATAGACCTTGAAAAAAAATATTTAAAGAAAGGTTGACAACCCTTACAACTCGATTTTTTTCGTAAATAGTTGGCAACCTATATTTAGGTATAAAGAAAAAAAATGGTAGCTCTGGCATGTTTATAAGCCTTGAAACATTAAACGTTGAAATAAAATAAGGTGGTAACCCTAATCAATTTAGGTAATAATGAACATGTTTTTTTTTTTCATAACTTGCTTATGTATAAAGAAAAAAGAGTTGGTATATCTTAAATGTCTTAAAAACCAAAAACTTTAAGTTTAAACTTTCATCTCTAGGGTTACCACCTCACATTTATGTGAGGTGGTAACCCTAGAGATGAAAGTTTAATTTTTTGTAAAAAGCGACGAAAATTTTAGGCATATACGTCGTAGAAGCCATCCACATATATTTAAGTAAATTCCGAGCAAATTTTCACGGATTTGAAAAATTAATTTTTTTTTTAAGTTGGCAACCCTAACAGT
>JARJDX010047020.1:0-10959 GCA_030264735.1 Gymnusa sp. GC000175 | reverse complement strand
TAAAACGTTATTAAATGGCGCTAAAGTATTTTTAAGTTTGCTGATAGATGGCGCTTATATGTTTGTGAACTACTTTAATAGATGGCGCTGATTTATTACTAATTTACTTTACTCGACAAGTTTATTTTAGGTTGGCTGTTAATTTAATGTTTTTGTTTAAAATCGACCAATAGGTGGCGTTATAAGTATTTTTGATACGTTAATAGATGTCGCCTTTGTTGTTTTGTTAGTTTTATACTGTTTTATACTTCTATTTGTTGCAGTAATAAAAATTATTATTATTATTATTACCATGATAGTAATCAAAGTTGTTGTTTTTGTGTTTAAAAGAAAAAATGTTGTCGAAAAATCAATTAAGTAATAAATTCCGCACGTAGCTTCTGCGTTCAGGCAGCTAACAGTTGAAATTTGTTTTTTTTTAATCGATTTTTAGTGGTTGGTATGTGTGTGAGGTGAGCGCGCGAAGGAAGGTAATTCAGACATTGCGCGCCTATTAAGTTTCGATCTCGATCAATAATCTCGGCGAAACTGGAAATATTTTCCCATGGTTCTCTCTAAGGAGCGTGCAATAAACTATTAATGATGGAGAGAGTTTGGAGACTGATAAAACGCGCGCGTTTCGTTGTTGGCATCATCTTTCCCCGGGTCTCGTGAACTCATTATTTTAGCGCTGGTGTGTCGAGCGGTGAAGAGGTTGGCGGGATCAAATCCCACAACGTCGTGACTCTCAAATAAGGAATAACTGGTAACCATTTGACCATACTCGGGGGCCTTCTGTCGATGATAAATGTGTGGTGTTGCTCGCCGTGGAAACCTAAACATCATTAAAATAAATTACGAAACGTTTATTTTTCTTTTTCATTTCTAAAAACACACTTTTTTTTACTTCATTCTCTCTTTTTTTCTTCATTTACAACTAAAATTGACACAAATGCAAAAAAATGTTTTTAAACATTTTTTTAATTTTTATGTTGGCAACACTTAATATTAATATTTACGTTGGCAACACTTACCCGAAACATTCACGTTGGCAACTTTTATGATTACTTTTTATGGTGGTTACACTTTTCTTTAACTCTTATATTGGCAACACTTTTATTAAATAGGCGCGTAATTTAAATTCCGCAACCAACCTTATTGCTCATTTGAGCCATTTATAGTGGCAATACTTATTTTAAATTTTTATATTGGTAACATCTGTCTTTAGCATTTATATTGGCAACACTTAAATTAAATAGGCGGGAAATTCAAATTCTGCAATCTTATTTTTTAGAATCAGTAATTTAAGGTTTTTGAATCGTTTTGAACAACTCTTTTTGTGTAGGTAAGACCTGAATTTGTATTTACACAAATTCAGGTCTACCAGCCTTGGCACATCCTAATTTATGATCGCTTATTCAAACAACTTTATTGTTACAGTTAATCATTTTCTAAAATTTTTAAATTTTTCGTTGTCAGCAATGAATTATGGCAGCAACTTTATGTTGCAACATTTGAACTACTTTATAAAGTATTTCCCAAAACTTGGACAATTTCTTTATTGTTTCAGTTAATTATCTTAAAATTCTTAATTTTTTTGTTGTCAGCAATGAATTATTGAAACAACTTCATGCTGCAACTTATAAAGCGTTTTCCAAACACAATTTAAAATATTTTGTTGAATTTGCACATACTTAAGGTTGGTAGACCTAAATTTGTATGTGTACATCTCCAAATTCAGGTCTACCAACATTAGTACGTACTAATTTATGATTTCTCATTTGAACTTCTATATTGTTTCAAATAATCATCTTAATTTTCCAGTTGTCAGTAATGAATTATTGAAACAACTTCATCCTGCAACATTTGAACTACTCTCTAAAGCATTTCCCAAACACAATTTAAAATGTTTTGTTGAATTATTACATATTTATGGTTGGTGGACCTGAATTTGTATGTGTACAAATCCAAATGCAGGTCTACCAACCTTAGTACGTACTAATTTATGATCTCCCATTTGAATTTCCATATTGTTTCAATTAACCATCTTAATTTTCCAGTTGTCAGTAATAAGTTATTGAAACAACTTCATCCTGCAACATTTGAACTACTCTCTAAAGCATTTCCCAAACATAATTTAAAATGTTTTGTTGAATTATTACATACTTATGGTTGGTGGACCTGAATTTGTATGTGTTCAAATACAAATTCAGGTCTACCAACCTTGGAACGTACTAATTTATGATCGCTCATTTATACTTCCTTGATATCTTCTAAAATTTTAATTTTTTAGTTGTCTGCAATGAATTATTGAAACAACTTCATGCTGCAACATTTAAACTACTTTATAAAGCATTTCCCAAATTTAGACAATTTCCTTATTGTTTCAGTTAATCATATTTTAAAATTCTTAATTTTTCTGTTGTCAGCAATGAATTATTAAAACAACTTCATGCTGCAACTTAAAAGCGTTTTCCAAACACAATTTAAAATATTTTGTTGAATTTGCACATATTTAAGGTTGGTAGACCTGAATTTGTATGTGTACAAATCCAAATTCAGGTCTACCAACCTTAGAACGTACTAATTTATGATCTCTCATTTGAATTTTCATATTGTTTTAATTTACCATCTTAATTTTCCAGTTGTCAGTAATAAGTTATTGAAACAACTTCATCCTGCAACATTTGAACTACTTTATAAAGCATTTCCCAAACGCAATTTGAAATATTTTATTGAATTTGCACATACTTAGGGTTGGTAGACCTGAATTTGTATGTGTAAAAATCAAAATTCAGGTCTACCAACCATGGTACTTACTAATTTCTGATTGCTCATTTATACTTCCTTGATATCATCTTCTTAAATTCTAATTTTTTAGTTGCCTGCAATGAATTATTGAAACAACTTCATGCTGCAACATTTGAACTACTTTATAAAGCATTTTCCAAATTAAGCAATTTGAAATATTTTTTTCAATTTATACATACTCAAGGTTGGTAGACCTGAATTTGTTTTTGTACAGATATAAATTCAGGTCTACCAACTTTGGTACCTGTCACTTTATGATCGCTTATTTGAACTTCTTTATTGTTTCAATTAATCTTCTTCTAAAATTCTTAGTTTTTCAATTGTCCGTAATAAATTATTGAAACAACTTCATGCTGGAACATTTAAACTACTTTGTAAATCATCTCTTAAATTTAAACAATTTGTAATATTTTTTTTATCGGTTTTTGCACAAAATAAAAATTCAGGTTTACCAACCTTGGAGCATACTACTTTATTAGCACTGCAACAATTTCAACGCCAATTAATTAACCCCAAAAACGTCACAAAATTTTTTGATGACATAATTCAAATTTCCCGCGCGCCATTTCTCATCGATTTTTTAATGGCCGTTAAACGTATGCGATTAATACCAACGTGAAAATATAAATTTCCCTTCTCGCAATTTTTGTTTTATTTTCTTTAACACTGTAAACATTTTTCCCGTACAATTTATTATAGTCGGGCTTGAAATTTATAAACGCATTAATTATAACATTAATTTGCATATTAAGGGCACGGAATTGCTGTTCTAAATTTGCAGCGTTTTATATTTCACGCCTTCAAAATGAGGTTGGTGTTGTTAATGGCTGCCCAAACATAATACCAACGTGTAAAAATAATTGCGTTTTTATAAAAAAGTATTTATATTTTTAAAACGTTGATTGTCGGCTTAATGTTGGTCGAAAATTATTCTGCGAAAAGCGTTTTGTAGACAAAACAATTGTCTACAACATCCGCATTTTTAAATCTGTTAAAAAAATTTAAAGATACGTACAAAAAAACTGAAAAAAGTTTCCCTATTTTTAATTAGTGTTGAACCTCGCATTATTTAACACTTTTTGCCAACTTCATTGAATTCACTTTTTTTTTCTCTAAGGGATTAAATAAAGCGATTAAACGTGAGGACGTGACTTTTTTTCTCCACCTGTTAAGTAGCCTGCGAGTTGGCGCAATTAAAGTGAAGTGAGTGGCGAACGGCGAGAGAAAAAAAAAACTCGATTTTGAATCTGTACGGCACTCAAAACATGATCCGTAAGTTTCTATATTAAGTTACAGGATAAAAGAGATACGATTTCTTTGAGGCGACCGTTCCGCCTTTAATTTATTTGCATAACCTATTTATTCAGCGTGTGTTTGTTTGCACGTCTCGGGTTTTATCAGAGGTTGTATTTTTAATCCAATAAACCGACGCCGAAAGTAACACCAAGCCACACATTAAGATACTTATATAAATTTGAAGTGAGTTAAAAATTTACAGATTTTTATGCCAACTTAAAAAAAAAAACAAATGAATTTAAAATAAAAAACGTTAAAAACGCCATTTTAAAAAAATATATTTTCATCTTGGTAAAAATTGAATTTGCAATACAACAAACAAAAACTAATGATTCAAATTCACTTGTTTTATAAAGGAGTAAAGAAAAGTAACGTTTTTTACGCCATTTTAAAACAAATGAGTTTGAATTATAACCCTTATTCACGCTATCTTAAAACAAATGAATTTGCACAAACCTAAAGTTGGTAGACCTGAATTTGAATGTCAATCAAATCAAAATTCAGGTCTACCAACAACCTTGGTACGTCCTAATTTACCGCTGCTTTTTTATTTTAATTCCATTTCGAAACAAATGAATTTGAAAAATTGCGCGTTTTCTTAACAAGTAATTTAAAAAAATAACGTTTTTTACGCAATTTTAAAACAAATAAGTTTGGGGGCTAATTTCCGCCATCTTGAAACAAATGAATTTGCAGCGTAATGTCATGCTTAAACAAATGAATTTCAAAAATGGCGTTTTTCTTTTGTTTTTTAACAAATAATTTTAAAAATTAACGTTTTTTGGGCAATTTAAAAACAAATGAGTTTGGGGGGCTTATTTCCACCATCTTGAAACAAAAGAATTTGCAGCGTAACGCCATGCTTGAATAAATGAATTTGAAAAATAACGGCGGTAAATTTGAAATGGGAAATAAATCTCGCGTTTTATTGTTTTTATGATTGTTTCCAGTTACATTTCGATGTATCGATCCAGCAAAGACTTAAAGTCTTATAGTTGAAGGGAAAAAAGTGAAATATTGTCTGTGAAGTGCGCGCTTTAAAATTTTATTTGTTTCGTAATTTATGGTTTCGGATGATATTTTGTAAGTGCGCGCAATTACAGTTGAAGTATTAGTCATAAAAACAAATGAAAACAGAAGAAAAAAAAAAAACAAACGAACGCGCCATTATATTTATATATTTATAGTATTTTTTGTGCGCTCAATTATAAAAATTGAATTTAAATCGGAAATTATTCACGTGTAATTGTCTCCTGCTAAATGTCGCTTCATGCATTTTAAATGAAGAATTTATCATCATAATTACATTTTGATTTATCATTGATTAATAAATTTGACCTCGTTCCTAAAGTAAATTAAAAATTTACATAACAATAAAGAGTAATTCATATTGTGTAACAACGTTTGAAAAAAGTAATCGTTTTTTTTAAGGTTAAGAATGCTCGTAAACTGGTGATATGCTGATCACGCAAATCTCATGTTTTCAAAAACATGTTCATTACCAACATAAAACAAATTTGAAAATCAAAGCCTACTTAAAATAAATAATTTTACGGTATGGCAAACTTAAATTTGAAATTATCTAACCTAAAAATATATTTTTTTTAAATGGCATCGTTATTTTTTTTTTAAGGTTACCCATGCTGATCAAGTAAATCCTATATTTTCTCAAAACTTATTACCAACTTAAAACATGTTTAAAAATGTACAATAGCCAACCTTAAAGTAATATGTTGTAATGAGCTGTCGCTAAAAGTGTTGCCAACCTAAAATAAAATTATGTTTTTGGTAACCAGTTTTAGTACGAACCTAAAATAAGTTTAAAAAATTAAGAATAGCCAACCTAAAATTATTAAACTGTCATGAAATTGTAGCCAACCTAAATTATTAAAATTATGTTTTCAGTAACAGTTACATTACAATCTAAAACAAGTTTGAAAAATGTAGAATACCCAACATATAAGCTGTCGTTAAAAGTTTATATGTTTAAAAAATTAAAAATAGCCAACCTAAAATTAATAAACTGTCATGAAAGTGTAGCCAACCTAAAGTAAAATTATGTGTTAGTTTCATTACCAACCTAGAACATGTTCAAAACATGTAGAACACCCAATCTAAAATTAATAGGCTGTCAATGTAGCCAACCTAAATTAAAATTATGTTTTTAGGAACAATTACATTACCAACCTAAAATATGTTGAAAATATGTAGAATAGCCAACCTAAAAGTAAGAAACTCTCGATTAAAGGGTAGCAAACCTAAAGTAAAATTATGTTGTTAGTATCAGTTTCATTACCAATCTAAAATAAGTTAAAAAATGTAGAATAGCCAACCTAAAATTGATAAGCTGTCGTACCAACTTAAATTTAAAACTACTTAGTCTAAAAAAATTAAAATCTTTTTTTTTTTTGTTTGAATTAATAAAGATATTTCGTGTTTAATATAATAAAGGCGTCGTTTTTTATTGGACTTAATAAGGTTCAATTAATTATAATCCTCTTTGGGTTGCATGTTGCAGATGATTATGGTCTGTTGGGCTCTCGTTCCATCGCAACGGCGCAACTTGTCATCAATCTTGTGCTTACAAGCTGATGATAGTGATTGCGCGGCCACTTCACATCAAGATTTTGCTAATTTTATAAAGTAATATCGCACGGCGGACCTCACCGGAACGAATCAAACCCTTGGGAAAATTCCATGTCATCAGTTTTTGTTTAAAAACTCATTTTTGTTTCGACATAAATATTTTTGGTTGAATTACAAGCAACTTTACTCATTTATTCAAATTTTCGTTTAATATGCAACTTCAGACCAGTTAAATATACACCAAATCCAACTTTAAGTCGGTTTGTATACGTTGGCTAACTTGAGCGTGTGGTTTTTAAGTAGCCAACTTCAAGCCGGTGGTTTCTTAAGGAGCTAACTTTAAGTCGTTTGGCTTCCTAAAAAAAGTAGCCAACTTCAGGACGGTGCTTTTTTAAGTAAACAACTTTAAGTCTGTTCTTTTTTAAGTAGCAAATTTTAAGCCGGTGTTTTTTTAAGTGGCCATCTTCAAGCCGGTGGTTTCTTAAGTAGCTAACTTCAAAGTCTGTTGGCTACTTAAAAAAGTAGCCAACTTCAGGACGGTGATTTTTTTAAGTAGACAACTTCAAGTCTGCGCTTTTTTAAGTAGCCAACTTCAAGCCGGTATTTTTTTATTTAGCCAATTTTAAGCCGGTAGTTTTTTATTTGGGTAACTTTAAGTAGGGTAGCCAACTTTAAGCCAGTGCATTTTTAAGTAGTCATCTTCAAGCCGGTGCTTTTTTAAGTAGACAACTTCATTCCGTTACTTTTTAAACAACTAACTTCAAGTCAATTTAGATAACCATTTTTTTGCTACGCAATTTTTATTTAACAAGTGAAAGAAAATCGTTACCCAAAACACCTTTAACTTAACCCTAATAACATTTCATAACCTCACTTTTAGGAATTTAAGATTTTATTACGTTTTTCTTGCTGAAAATTTTTGGAAAACCCTCGGACGCAGTCATAAACAATTTTTATCATTTTTTTTTCCATTAAATGTAATTTTCCGGTTATATTTAACGCCAATTATCTAAAAAAAAAAAATTGCAACAAAAACTTTTAATCGAGAGATGAGTCACAAATTTTCCTGGTGTTTTGCAGCTTCTGATGGGAATTCCGTCTATTAAAATCATAATTTAATTCGTCCAATGTTCAACAAGTTGTCCTCGGAGTCGCGACCGTGTTGATTTATATTCACGTGGCGTCTCCGATTGGAAAACTAACCTAATCCGACATTTTGAAAATTTAATCAAGAAAATTGCATTTTTATTTTTTTAAGTTGGTATTACTATTTTTTTTTTGGGTTGGTATTAAAAAAAACTAAATTACCGTTTATGTAATACCAACTTTATAATATATTATTAAGTTGGTATTAGTTTTAAGTTGATTATTTTTCACATGTTTTAGGCTTCATTTGATCAACAAGTTCACTTGTATTACTCAAACTGAACTTTACATTTAATCCACTTACCTAAACTTTGTATTTACCAACCAATCTTCAGTTTGTCATGTGAATAATTTTTTTGTTGGTATCATTGGCGGCGGCCATTAAAATATTACATATTAATTTTAAACGCGTCAAATTCAAATTAATTTTATTTTAAACCAACCAATTTTACATTCTTAAGATTGTGTCAAAAATAAATTTTTGTTGGCATCAGTGGTGGCGGCCATTTTGAAAATTACGTGCCATTTTTAAACGCCACGAATTTAACTTTTGTTTATTTTTAACCAAATATCTCAAGTTAGTCTTAAAAATAATTTTTAGTTGGTATCATTGGTGGCGGCCATTATGAAAATTACATGTCATTTTTAGACGCGGCAAATTCAAGTTTGGTTTATTTTTAACTAAATATCTAAGTTTGTCTTTAACATAATTTTTTGTTGGTATCATTGGTGACGGCCATTATGAAAAGTACATGTCATTTTTAAACGCGGTAAATTCAACTTTGGTTTATTTTTAACTAAATATCCAAGTTTGTCTTTTAAATAATTTTTTGTTGGTATTATTGGTGGCGGCCATTATGGAAATTACACGTCATTTTTAAACGCGGCAAATCCAACTTTGTTTTATTTTTAACCAAATATCTAAGTTTGTCCTAAACATAATTTTTTGTTGGTATTAGTAATGGCGGCCATTTTGAAAATTACATGTCACTTTTAAACGTGACAAATTTAACTTTGGTTTATTTTTGAGCAACCATCTTAAGTTTTTTTTAAAATAATTTTTTGTTGGTACCATTGGTGGCGGCCATTATGAAAATTATATGTCATTTTTAAACGCGGCAAATTTAAATAATTTTGTGTATAAAACGAATTCATGCTTTAAAAAAATATTTTGTAATACATTTAATGGTTAATAACGTTATAATTAAATTAAAACGCACAGACTGTTAACAATGTTATAAAAAGCAATAAAACAAGCAAGAGATAAGTTTCTAATGAAAAAATCTTTAAGGTAGGTGTAATGTAATGAATATTTTGCGCACACGCGGTACATCCTCCGTTTTTCCTCCGCGTTTGCGGTGAATAACGATAAAAAAGCGCGTGTTATGTAATAACTCATCTCCGTTCGTTCTTCCTTTCGCCAAGGAGGTCGGCGTTTCGTGTTCTCTATCGGATCGCCATTACGCTCACGTCTTGCGAGTTGCCTTTTAGAGACGAAAGTCCCCGGAACGCGAGGAAAATTATGCAATTTGAAATTAATAATTAGTTACATCGTCTGCGCGTGGGAGCCTCATTATGCAATCCCCTGCATGCAAACAAAACAGATTTGTTTCTAAAGAAATTGCGGGAGTTTTAGTCATATCTTGCTTTATTACGCATGTCATTATGACGAATGTGTCACTTAACGTTTTATTTTTATTTATTATTTCACACTTTATTGAAGTTGGTATCGTAAAATATTTTACTTTTGCTACAAACATTAATGATTTTAATACTTATAATAGTTGGCAATAACATGGTAATTTCTAACTTAAAAAATAATTGTAGATCACTTCAGTAGTAACTGTTGCCAACTTAAGTAACTACAGTGGCTAATTTAAAAATTAATTACAACATGAATATTTTAAATGATTTAACAGATGGCAACAATATAGCAGTTGATAACTTAAAAAATAATTGTAGCTCACTTCAGTAGTAACTGCTGCCAACTTAAGTAGCTACAGTGGCTAATTTAAAAAATTAATTACAACCAACATGAATATTTTATATGATTTAACATATGGCAACAATATAGCAGTTTATAACTTGAAAAATAATTGTAGCTCACTTCAGTAGTAACTGTTGCCAACTTAAGTAACAATTGTGGCAAATTAAAAAAATATATACAAAAATTTTTAATTTCAAAAATAATTGTAGTCTACTTCAGTAGTAACTATTCCCAAATTTTGGCAAAACGTTTTATTGTTTCAAAAATTTGGTTTTATGTGCAAAAAAAAAAAGAATTTTTTTTAGCAAATAAAAAATTCCTGTCTCATTGTGTTTTAAATTTGTGTAAAATTGGTTATGTTATTCAATTACCATAACCCATTACGTTTCATCATGCGACAGGAAATTTGTTAATTAAAGTAGGCGTGTTAATCGATTGGAAACAAAAGAACGTAACGTGGCCATTACGATTTTGTTAAAAGTTGCGTTTTCGTTATAACCTTGCGTTCTTCAACTATTTGAGTTGAAACGTTGCGTTTTTCAACTGTTTTAGGGCGAACGTTGCGCTTGCTGAGATAAAATTGCAATTTTTAATGGCTCGGTCGTAATTTCAGCGATAAATTATCTGTAAACACACAGCAATGTTAGCAGATTGTCTCATTGCAATTGACTCGACCTTGGATAATGTGTTTATTTACAATTACGTAATGCCCAGCGCAAGCGGTGATCTATATATGTATACAACTCACATCACACATGACCAATGCAATTACACAATGAATTTTTTCATTAGTCGCAACTCAAGAATTAATTAAATTTAAAAAAAAAAACAGTTAAAAGCTATTGGTTATGGAGAAAAAATGAATTCACAAATTATAAAAACAGTTGAATTTAAAATAAAAACAAATGAATTTAAAATAAAACAAATGAATTTGAAAAAAAACAAATGAATTTGAAATGAAACAAATGAATTTGAAATGAAACAAATGAATTTGAAATGAAACAAATGAATACAAAATTGTTTGGTGGTTTTAAAATAAAAAAATGGAGGTGTGGTCACCACATGACTTTCATTTACTAATTTGAGATGTTTTTTGGGTTAACTGAAAAAATGATAGGAACAAAATTTGTGTAAAATTTATTTTTACACACTTT
>JARJDX010047007.1:0-14477 GCA_030264735.1 Gymnusa sp. GC000175 | reverse complement strand
GAATCGCGAGCTTTGTTTCGAAATCTCCAATACCTGGAAATATTTGTTTTCATCATTAAATTCCCATCCCCACTAATTCTCTTCGTCCTATATAGGCATACACACTCGAACAAGGTCTTCAGTCATCGGACTTGTCCGCCTTGAGAATGCTCCCCGCAATGGCGAGCGAAACGTTGGCAACAACCAATAAACATACGCGACTTGAACCCGAAAGTAAGAAAACTTACATCGACCTCGGTCGCGAAAGTCTAAATTCTAAATTAATATTATTATCCACTTCACATTAGCAACTTGGTAACAGAGGAAAGAAGCCTCAGAAAAAAATCCTACACCGACCGATGTTCTAAAGAAAAAACTGGCCTAAACACAGCGACTAATTCCTTTAAAAAAGCACTAAGAGACCTAAAGCACTACCAATACCAATACTACTTGAAAAAACTGTCACCAACAGAAAATACTAATTACTCCTTGTGGAAAGCAAGCAATAGCTTTAAACGCCTTCAAACAAATATCCCTCCGATTAGAAATAAAAACCAAAGCTGAACAAGAAGTGACAAAGAAAAAACATCTGCCCTCTCTAAACACCTAAAAACTGTCTTTTAACCATTTTCACCTATCAATACCACTGGAAAAGGAGAAGAAAAATTTTGGAGTTCATAATAACTCTCCCCTTTAAATGTCTCTGCCGATTAAAAATTTTACTTTAAATAAACCTAACCTGGGAGGTATTCAAGAACCTAAACCCCAACGAGGCACCAAACTACAACCTAATTACAGAGGTTATTCTTAAAGAACTTCCTTAGGCTGCCTCAAATATAATTTAGCTAATATTTAATGCAAGCTTTCACCTGTTGTACTTTCGATTTATTGTAAAATTGCGCTCATCGTAGTAATACGTAAATCTAGAAAAGCAGCGAGAATTGCGGCTTTATGTAGATCCATTAACCTTCTGCCTATATTATCAAAAGTATTTATGAAATTACCTTTTAAAAAGCTAAATTTTAGACCAGCAAACAACAAACTAATTCCAATACACCAATTTTGATTTTAAGAACAGCACGGAATTATAGAATAAGTCCACAGAGAAACTGAAGACATTAGACAATGCATAAAAGAAAATAAAAACTTTTCTGCGGCGTTTCTCGACATAAATTCGAGTTTTGACAAAGTTTGGTATCCTATAAGCGTTCTACGTTCACATCTCACGAATAGATTTTACCAATTGAAATTTAAAGAAGAAATTACTGAAGTCCATGATGACAAGGTGATCCTAGTAACCGCAAAAATCACGAATACTTTAAAAAAATCTAAATGGTATTCAAGGATGGCTCAACAAATGGCGCATTAAGGCTAATGTGCTAAAATCTGTCCACGTCACGTTTATGACGCGGAAGAAAACATGTTCACCCGTCAAACCAAACAACCAGAACATACCATAAGCTGATGTGGCAAAATACCTGAATATATTCTTCATAGGCAATAACTTCCTGTTTAAAACACAACTCCCCGTCTTTGTTTATGTAACTAGTGTATTTTTCTACCTTTTCCTTGACCTTCTTATAGATCTGCGGCCTGTTAGTGACTTGTCACTAAATACTGGCAAATGTTATTAGAAAGCAAACTCTGCATATATAAAGCAATCTAGAAACCTCTTTGGGCTAACGGGATGTAGATGTGGAAATCAGCCAGCACATCCAACATCAAAATATTTTAAAAATTTCAAAATAAAACTCGAGAAATCGTCTGCGCATCATGGTTTGTAACCATCGATACAATCCTTAGTGACAAGTGATTACGAACCACGACATTTAATACATGAAAAAACTCGCACTAAACTTAAACCAACTAGCGAAGAATCTATTAACATACACAACAGACTAAAATAACATAAAATAATAAACCTTTTATTTAAAATCTAGATTCTAAGCGGTCTACTTAGTATACAAGCGATACAAGCTAACAATATAAGAAGAAGACAATGGGCTCCAACTTCACTAACATCAAATTCAACTCATTATATTTACTGAAAATTTATCATTGTGTATATTAGATTGTAAACTAAAATAAAAAGAAAAAAATATTTTCTTTATTTATTAAACTATTGAAGTTGTAAGTTTAAGAATTTCTGGCAATGCACTAGTATTTACTTTTAAGGTGTACTTTAAATAGGTTAACAAAAATATAAATTTAAAAAAATTGATAAAAACTAAATACGTTAAAAAATATCGTATCTGGATCTACTTTTCAATGATTGAATCAAATATTCACGTACGAATTTAAGCGTTGCAGCATTGGATTTCTCTAACTGCATTATTATTGAAATTCTAAACATTTTCAAGTCTGCATTTATGAAAGTAATATCCATGTAAATAGAAAATTTTTACGAATATAGAGAGATTGAAGTTTGAAATATCTAAAATAATCAATAGTTTATTTTCCTTCAACTGTAAAGTAGTTTAAAAATTGATAGAAACGTGCGAGTCAATGCAAGTGCAATATTTTAAGTGCAATACGTTATTCTTTCATTTCCATTACATTTACTAATTCATTGCTTTATTGCTCTGCAGATCTATTTTTGTTTGAGGCATTAATTTAAATTCTAAATGTCAGGTTTGTAATAAGAGATGAAAATGG
Source organism: Gymnusa sp. GC000175 (assembly GCA_030264735.1). Classification (NCBI taxonomy): domain Eukaryota; kingdom Metazoa; phylum Arthropoda; class Insecta; order Coleoptera; family Staphylinidae; genus Gymnusa; species Gymnusa sp. GC000175. Next base: position 11,843 of record JARJDX010047007.1, on the reverse strand, counting down.
GAGTGAAAATAAATAACAATATAAAGTAAAATTACAAACGAAACGCCAGTTAAAGTTGAAGAGTTCTAAATTATCATCACTTAATTTTGCCTGGCCTTTGTTCGGGGGATATCCAAAGTTTCGCCAGTATTTCTAGCGAAATAAATAGAATAAGAAGTTGAAAGTAGATAAAAAATATTAACAGAAAAATAAGGAGGGGAGTCTAGATAATTTATTTCTACGCGTGCATTATAATATGAACAAAACTAAATACCCTATCCTTAAACTATATCAGAAATTATGACCCAACTTAATTTCGGCGTTATGAAACATTCCACATGTTGTGGAAGATAAGACAGGGGTAATAACAATAATAATGATGGTGAAGGAGCCGGGCGCATAAGATTCTGAAGTTTCTCGATAAATAGCGAAGAAGAGAATTCATCTACCCGAAATCCGCACAATGTTTAGTTGTATCAGAGTTTGTAATCTCTCGTCAGTCCGGCAACTTTCCTAGAACTCGTTATCGGTTGCGTGAGTTACTGGCCATCAGCGAGGTCGCACCCCATCCACGCGTCAACTAACTTCTGTTTTAGATAACTTCCTAATTAGTTTATTGCCATGTGTTAATTCTCATCGTTAGGCACGTGTTCATACACCTTCTATGTTTAAACGCATATTTTATTTCTATAATTTAAACACTTTAATTTATAAAGAGGTAAATTAACCTATTTAAACTTTAAAGTGGTATTTAAAATATTTAACAAATAAGCAAAACTAATTTGACATGTAGGCATTCACGACTTGACATAATGTAATTTTTATGTTTGGACTTTATCTAAAACCCCGACAATGCCCCCTGCAATGGGGAACAAACGGTTGATCACAATAAATGAACCTGCGCGTTTTAAATTTCAAAGTAAAAGTAAAAAGAAGTTCTAAATAATAAATAATAAAAAAATGGAGGCGTGGTTGCCACACGACTTTTATTAACGAATTTAAAACATATATTATATAAGCATAACTACTGTACAGTCTCTGAAAAAGTATTTCTGGGCCTAAGGCCCGTGTCACAATGAAAATTTGATAGAAAATTTTATTTAAACTATTTTTTCATTTATAAAATATATTTTCCAAAATTTTTATAATTATCAACCAATTAGGTTAGCAGTATATCTCTGCAACTACATTTTGTTCTGAAATGTATCTTGGCAATAACTCCCACACTGACATTCGTTACTTTTGAATGATATATTATCTATTTTATTAATTGTCAGCTGATTATAAAGACTGCATGTCTCTGCTACTTGTTGGGCATAAATTTAATAAAACGTTTCGTAGGAACGCACAAGGATTAGTTCTTAAAATGTTAAATTTTGAAAAAATTTGTTGCTAATTTAATTCTAAACACTGTTGAACTCTTTTTTCCCATAAATTTAATAGTTTTTGAAAAAATGGCAAAAAGCGAAAATACCTGACAGCTTCCGGTTGGTGGATTTCAGCCGAAAGTAACTGGGACCTCTTCATTTTTGTTAATATCTTAAATATTAATTTCCAGGCCAATCAGTTTCGCCGTCTGAGCTTTAGAGACGACACAGGCATTTAAAAACAACATTTTTTTGATTGAGGGGAGTCGAAAACGGACATGTACATTTCCACAAAAATCACGATTTTGAAAATTTTTTATACTTCGTAAATAAAAAAAAAAATTTAATTTAAAATGTATCTACAAACTTTTTGTTTATATGACTACTAACAATTCACCAATTCTCATTGCAAAAGAGTCGTGATGTGTGACACGATCACGTTCAATCGCTTGTCGCTTTTTGTACATGTTTTGCTTTTTCTATACTATTTTGCTACTTTTAAAGCATTTCTGTTCGTCTTTGTATTGATAAGGTCAATTCATCTATTAAGTGATCGTCCCTTTGAAGACCCATTTTTTTTTCTAATATTAATTTATCCATATTTTTATCGTCTGTTCTTGTGAGGTGCACGAAATACTTAAGGATTTAAAAACTGTTGCTGGTTGTTCATTTATTTGGTGGATAATAGATATATTGGTTTTTCCGGCTGTCCAGGGTACGCGTAGCCTTCTGCGCGAGCACCACACTTCGCACACCTCAATCTTCCGCCTGTCTTGTGCCTTTAATGTCTATAATAATTTGACCCCATATAATGGTAATGGGAACACTAATGTTTTGGAGACCCATTTCTTCTTCTAATATTAATTTATCCAAATTTTCGTCGTCTCTTCTTGTGGGGTGCACAAAATACTTAAGGTTTTGAAGACTGTTGCTGGTTGTTCATTTATTGGTGGATAATAGATTGGTTTTTCCGGATGTCCGGGGTACGCGTGAGCACCACACAAGCATTTTTGTTAGGTTTTGTATTGATAAAGTCGATTCATCTATTAGGTGAACGTCCCTCTGTTGTTCCTTTAGAGACCCATTTTTTCTTTTAATATTAATTTATCCAGATTTTCGTCGTCTCTTCTTGTGAGGTGCACGAAATACTTAAGGTTTCGTAGTCTGTTGCTGGTTGTTTATTTATTGGTGGATAAAAGATATATTGATTTTTCTAGCTGTCCAGGATACGCGTAGCCTTATGCGCGAGCACCACACTTAACACAACTTAATCTTCCGCCTGTCATGTGCCTTTAATTTCTTCTAATATTAATTTATCCATATTTTCGTCGTCTCTTCTTATGGAGTGCACGAAATACTGTTTTTAGGTTTTAATGACTGTTGCTGGTTGTTCATTTATTGGTTGATAATAGATATATTGGTTTTTCCGGATGTCAAGGGTACGCATAGCCTTTTGCGCGAGCACCACATCGCATACCTTAATCTTCCGCCTTTAATGTCTAAAATAATTTGACCCCATATAATGGTATTGGAAACACTAATAATTTCATCATTTTCTTCTTGGTGTTCATCGTTAGATCGAAATCTGTCCATCACGTTTCAATCGCTTGTCGCTTTTCCTACATGTCGTGCCACCTTTTCCTTTTCCTGGACTCTTTTGCTACTTCTGAAGCATTTCTGTTCGTTTTTATAATAATAAGGTCGATTTAATTATTAGACGATCGTCCCTTTGTCGTCCCTTTGGAGACCCATTTTTTCTTATATTATTAATTTATCCAGATTTTCGTCGTCTCTTCTTGTGAGGTGCACGAAATAGTTAAGGATTTGTAGACTGTTGGTGGTTGTTCATTTATTTGGTGGATAATAGATATATTGGCTTTGTCGGCTGTCCAGTGTCCGCGTAGTCTTCTGCGCGAGCACCACACTTTACACACCTCAATCTTCCGCCTGTCTTATGCCTTTAATGTCTATAATAATTCGACCCCATAAATTGGTATTGGAAACACTAATGATTTCATTATTTTTTTCTTGGTGTTTATTGTTAGATCAAAATCTATTAATCACGTTTCTTGCAGTTTCCATGCCATTTTTGTGGTCATTTTACATCTTTTATTGACTTTTGGTACATCCACCTATATTTGTAATATACGTATGTCGGGTCTATTATTTTTTGCTCAATCTATGATCATGGATTTAGTTTTATTTATGTTGATTTTTAGACTAAAGTTTTCGCTTTCTTTCTTCGGTGTTGTGATCAGTTTCGCTAATTTATCTGTTTGCACTTGTCAACCACGTATTAAATTTTTTTTATGGAAATACCTACTACTTGCCAGTATATATTAAAAAGAATTGGTGATAGAATATATTTTTGGCGTGCTCCTTTTCTGATGTTAAGAAGTTTTGATTTTTACTACTACTTCCCGAAATATTATTAAATGACTAATAAACGCCAAATTAGTGATAATATGCGGAATGACTGAGCTGTCATTGAGTACCTTTAATTGAGTACCGTAACATTAGGTAGACTATGCTGATCACCAAATTATTGCCACATATGCAATCGTTGCCAATGATATTTTTGAAAATGTCAGACCGTTTTTAGTATAGAAATTTATAAACATCTCTCTTTATACACTCCTAATCTCTATGTCGTATTTTTCAACGATGTTTTTCGTGTGATCGTCTTTCTATGTTTTACTAACTCTTGCATTAAGATCACCTATAATTATCGTAAAATTTCTATTTGGGATTTTTTGCAGTGTTGTTTCAAGTACACCGTAAAACTGTTTTTTTTTTCTTTCTCACTTGAGTCGCCTGTAGGTGCACATACTTGGTCGATGTTTAGGGCAATCGACTATGAATGTAGTTTGATGGGGATCATTCAGTTAATGATTCCGTCATCACCCAACAATCTCTTTACATTAATGGAGATAAAATGATTGCTACTCTGTTTCGGCTTTTGTTTTAATTTCCTAAGGTGTTTTCAATGGTGTATTGTTATCGTTGGGTGTTGCAAATAGGCAATGTGTCTCAAATATACCATTCATGTTCATCTTATATTGTTCCAGTTATTTTTCCACTATGTGGGTCTTACCAGTCTATTCAGGTGTTGATAGTGGGGTAATTTGTTATATTTTACGTGCGCTTTTCTCTTAGAGAAGCTGGAGATATTAACTGTTTTTTTTTCTTCAAGTGAAGCCATTTCATGTTCGTGGGAATAAGGAGTGAGAAAAGCGGTGACCCGTTGCCTTCTCAATGTTTAAGTGAGGAAAGTATTGTTTTGAGCAGCGAAGGATCATAGGGTGTGACATGATTTTCCCGAAAAAGGAAGGTGGAAAGCATCATCAACATACTTGGACAACCCTGTACAAGTGGTCGCAAGAAAAAATTTGCTCTAATAATAAATTCTTGAAAATGTATGCAAAATTTAATTGTGTTGCAGTGGATTTATATACACTAAAAAACAATGATAAGAAGAAGAACTGATGGAGAACAAAATATAAATCAAAACTATAAACGGTAGTTAATTGTATCATTAAGTATATAAAGGCAAAATTAGATAGATAAATTATGGTCTTCAGTAATTTCATTTACTTGTGATACAAAGTTAAATTGTTATGGAAATTACTGGAAATATTATTTTCAAATAAAAAGCATTTAACATTTTAAATGAGTCATTTGTAATAAGGGTCTACAATAAAAGACAAGAAAGTCAATAAAACGAGCAGCGTTTATGTCGCTAAATAATAAAACTGATAGCATATCTTCTAGACACGTAAATACAATTAACACGTTATAATATACCCTTCGGAAACGTTTAACATATGATAAAAAATAATATGAATAAATATTGTTTAATTAAAATATCAACACACAACTGTGCCTAAGTAGATATTGTTGAGTGTTATTAATTTTCATGGAAAATGTTGTTCTTGGAAGATGTGAATAAAACAAATATATTTTCGGTGATGTATGCTGGTAATAAAGTAGACAAGTTGAATTTGTTTACGGATATAATACTTACAGTTGACGTTTAGAGCTATTCTCTTGCTGACTGCAGGTGGAACATCGTTACTTGCTATGCAAAGATACGCTCCCATTTGTTTCCTGTCCAGACGCCAGAAATATAGGTTGCTTCCATTATAAGTATCCACTGAAAATTAAAATATACATTTTTAATATATACAACAAAATAATTTCAACTTTCAGTACTTTAAAGGAAATACGTTTTCTTCTATGGTATATTTTTATTATTTAAAATTTTTGGGTTAACAAAAATATCCAATTGTAAGAAGGCTTAAGGCTTAGGTAATTAAATCCTCTAATTTGATTAAGACCAATTTTATTTTCGCAATTCAGTAAAATGCTCTATGAAAGATATTTTTGATTTCAAGCGTTTTAATGGTCCGCATCCATAGCGTGAACTTCAAAGCTCTACATCTACATATAAAAGTCAGAGGTTAAAAGGAGAATTTCGTTACTTGACCATTACCACAAAACTATAGAGCTAAAGGTTAGTGTAAAACCCGACAGATTAAAATATAACGATTTTGTGGCGGCAAAAAATACCTTAAAGGTTTTGAACTTTTAAAAAAGACGAAAAAATTTTAAACGAAAATCGAGGTAAACCGAATTGCTCGGATCGCCTCGAGCCGTTTGACTTTTTTCTAGATTTTTAGACGATCTTTTGGTTTCGGTCGACAGTTTTTTTGTTAAACCGCTAAAAAAATAAACAAAATAATAGCACCTTTTCGACAAATTAAAATATACGATTTTCGACCGCGACCACTAAATTTTTTTTAAACCGACCGTGCGCCGTCGAGGGGTCTTCAAAGTTGAAGAAACTAAGGACGATTTCTGAAAAAGTGGTCCGAAACGATAGCTTTGTTAAAAAAAAATTAAGTACTTTTTTGTGGGCCGTCTAAAGATGTAGAAAAAAGTCTTATGACTCGAAAACGTCAGAGCCCCGCATGTAAACGTGTTAACAATATGCGTTATATGTTTACAAGCTGATGTGAACAGCAATAAAAGATTTCAAAGAACAAGAGTTAAATAAATATTTTCTGATCTTTAATAAGAACAAGAAGAAACTTAGATCCCCAGCACTAAAGAAAATAAAATTCGCCTTTAAGATATGATATGGACGAAATTATGAAAATTATATTGCTAAAAAAGAGATAAGAACACAAATAAATTAAAATTAAAAAAGAAGGAAGTAAAGTGACACCAAGAAAAAAAGAATTAAAAAATTGCAGATAAAGGCTGAAAATAAGCAAATATTAAAGAAGAAAACCATAATCTTAATAAAGTGATTTAAGAGTTCTTAACGGTCGAAATGAGATGTTAAATGCCTCTTTGCAAAAGAGCTTAAGCTTGAGGTAAACAGTTTATTGTGATAAATATGATAAACAAGAGGAAAGTCAATGAAATCACAATAATAAAATTACCAAATTAAAAATACAAACTAAAAATACTGGAGGTAAGAAAAAAATAAAATAGACATCGACAATGGTCCAACAATGTGAGGAAAGAATAACCAAAACAGAAATTAGAAATTAGAGCAAAAGTCTAAAAGATTTTGAACAGAGATTCATAAAAGTAAATGACATAATAGAAATGTCAAAATAATAGTATATTAAGCAACAAGTTTAATAAACGCCATTTTAGTCGCAAGTGTTATGCTAGGCATCAAGCATCAAGCATCAAGAAGTCGAGCGAGTTTTAAAAAAACGAATGCCTAGAAAAGTTTATTAAACGTGTTATATAGTATATTTCTTCTATGACCAAATAGCCAAATAAAAAAGCAGCTTATTTATTAATAACCAATTTCATTATTACATACAAACTTAATGCGAAACTGACAAAGGTCAAACCATTAACTTGATATAGGACTAAATATGTCGTGTTTACTGAAACTTTGAGCGTTTTTAATTGCCGAAAACACCCGAATCGGCACTAAGCCGTATCTAATGAGTAGTCGTATACGTATTTAAAATGACGTTTCGCAAATGTGACATTTTAAAGGTAAGAGTAAAAAAGTTTTTATTTTATAAAGTTGAAGCATTCCATTTAAAATCATGAAATTATTTGCAGTTAATAAAAAAAAATAAACAAGAACTAAAATCTACAAATCATCATTAAAATAATGATTGTACTATAATTCTTTGTTACAAGTACAAGTCTTGATAATAGTTGTAGCACGGCTATTTTACTTCGTACTTGGAGATTTAGTGTGAATGGTTGTGCAAGACGAATAGTGAGCAGCGAAGATTTTGTACGGATTTTACGGTTTGTAATAAAAGCCCACCCAACCGATACACCATTTACGTTGAAAAGAACACATTTTTTTTGAAAAATTTATTACGTAAATTTATAGCGATGGAAAAACTGTTAAATTTAAATAGTTCAATATAGAAAAGTTATAATAGTGTCAAAGTTTAAGACGTCGCAATGAAAAGAAAAAATATCATTTATAAAGACTTAAAGGAACTAAGTTTTATTTCTTTGTACAAAAGAAAAAGTTCTTCAAGAGGCGAAGTTGTGATTGTGTTACATTTGATTAATAAATATTTATTTACTGTTTCAAGTTGTTAAAGCTTTCTTATTATTTGGTAAAAATATACAATTAGATAACATTATTATGGTAAAATTCCGCCTGTTTACCAGATCAAAGAATAATTGGAAGAAAAAACGCAGCCTCATAATATAATGGCGATGAAATGCCTGTAACTATGTTAATCCGTTGTCATGACAAAATATAAATAAATAATGCCATTAACATGACAAAATAAAATTATATATAAATAAATAAAAAATGTGTTTATATCAAATTGACAAGAGGGAATTATCCCATTGTTTGACGGAGAAAATATATATTTTTTCTCGTCATAACTTTTTCAAAATTTGCAGTTAATAATTTAAAACAATGTTAGACTGTTGTGATACATGCTGCTGTTGTTGCACTTGCATACCAATCATTGGAGGTTTCGTATGCTGCCACCCAACTGCTCCAATGAGTCCTTGTGGATATTGCTCCTCATTGCTACCTTATCCAGGTTGTCTTAATGAATTTGGAATACCCTGCGGAACCAACATACCAATGCTTTTATCAAAAAGAAGAGTTTGTGCTTATTGTTGTAAACCATATAGGAGTCCATGTTGTTATTGAGTGCATCAAGTGCTTGTTTAGAGCATCCATACACAACCCTAGAGGTACTTTTATTATTATTAAGTAAAATATTTATTGAAATTACTTATTTTAAATTAATGTAGCGCAATCTTTATCTTCTTTGTGATTTTGCTAGATTTTACCTTTTATTGGTTTGTTATTTGAACCAATAAAAGGTAAAATATAAAAATAGCAAAAAGAAAGATAAGGATTTCTTAAATATAAATAGAAGTTGAAAATTTTCTTTTAATTTATAATATCGCATTAATTACATGGATATTATTGGATATTAAGTTTTCTTTAGAGATTTATTGTGTAAAATAGACTGAGTTCTTTTAAATTTTAAAATAGCCAGTTACTCCATTTTAGATGTTTAGTTTTACTAAAAGAAGAAAAAACTGTATATATCTATCCACGCATAAAATTAGTGACTACAGTTACTGCGTTTTTTCTAAGCAAAAACACAAAAGTGCAAAATTATTTTTAAATAATGCCGAATTAAAAAGTGTAAACATATTCAATTCAATTTTTTACTTCTATTAAATTGAAACATCATTTTCTTCTTTTTAGGTTGTAACTAACCCCATTACTTTAATAATTAAATGGCACTTGACGAAGAAGTAGTTTGTCTACCATTATAAAAAAAATTCTTTTAGGCCCTTGAAAAATATATACATATCATAGGTTTACGGAAACTTATTGAAACATATAGAGGATACTAGGAAGAAATAAGAAGAAAACGAAAGCTACCAATAAAAACAATAAAACTAAATACAGATAATTTGTAATTACTTTTGAATAATGTCCAATTAAAGAGTGTGCTTTGTTAAATCTTTTTCTACTTTTAATTTTATTTTTACTTACAGAAGTTAAGTAACTTACTCCATTATTTCACTAGTAAACCTGCATATTGGCGACTGACCGTAACAAATATTTAGATCTGCTTTTCTTCTTCTTGATCTTTCTTTTTCAGTTTTTATTCATCCACCCCCGGAGATAATACTCTGTTATTCTTTTTTATATGATGGAAGAATTTTATGGATTCATCACACTTTTACGAGCATTACCAAAACAGGAAATCATCATCACGATGGAGCACTTTAACTCAAAACTTGGAGCAGGATACAAGTCAGAATATATCGGACCGCACGGCTTAGGAAAGAGAAACGCCCCGAGATACTGTGGAAATCTTCCTCGGATAGAACGAATTCGTCGTAACGAACACATACTTGGAAATCCCCACTTAGCAGACCAGACCGTCCTATTAAAAATCAGATTAATTTCATACTTATAAATAAGAGGTTTCGGAATAGTTGCACTTGTGCTAAAACATTCTCCGGTGCCGATATAGATTCCGATCATGTACCGGTGGTAGAGGAGTTTAAAGTCCGGCTTAAGAAAAAAAAAAGCCATGAACAACAATAAAAGATGCAACATGAGAATACCTAACATCAAAAGAGAGGTATAAAAAGAACTAAAGGATAAAATCAATAAAGAAATGTCCTTAGAGCAACAAATCTGAAAGACAAAGAAACTAAATAGAAGAAATCATGGATGACTAATGAAATACTAAAGTTAATGGAGCAAAGGCGATGCAAAAAAAAACAATGACGAATACAGAAAAATTAGACATGAAATTAGAAAGGCCAAAGAAAGAGAAAGAGCGGAAGCATGTCAAGAGATAGAAGTGGATGCGACAGTAAAACGAATAAAAGATGGGAAAGCGACGGTGACTGATAACAAACAAGTTGAAATCCTAAAACTATTAAGTGAAAAGAACAATAAAATACTCACCAACATATTTAACAGATTATACAACTCGGTATGCATACCAGAAGAATGACTAAATTCGGAATTCATAGTATTACCAAAGATAGTGGGAACAAAAAGGTGTGAGGAATATAAAAGTATCAGCCTAATGAGTCATCTTCTCAAAATATTCATAAAAATAATACACAAGAGAATTTACAACAAGTGAGAAGAACTAAATCTCACCAAACCAATTCGGATTCATTAACACTGTAGGCGCAATTCTAAGTGAAGGTGCTCTTCTCGCTTGTCTAATTGACTACCAAAAAGCGTTTAATCGGGTGCAACACAGATGATAGACACTCTAAAAAAGTGGGGATTGACGCCAAAGATCCTCAAATCATCACCAACTTGTACTGAAACGGAACCAGACCGCATCCCTAAAAATTGAAGATGAACAAATAGAAGACATAGAAATAACTAGAGGGGTAATACAGGGGTGCTTACTTTTTCCGATTCTGTTCAATGTATACTTCAAACAAATCATTAGAGAAGCCCTAGAAGATAGAGAAGAAAGCATCTTATTACACGGAGCTAGGCTAAATAACATCCGATATGCCGACGATACAATGGTACTCACCGATTCTTTAGAAGGACTTTAAACACTAATGAACAAAATTGTAGCGGTTAGTGAAAAATATGGACTTAATATCAATAGCAACAAAACAAAATTCATGATCAAAGAAAATATATCCAATGTAAATCTCTACGTTAACAATCAACAAATAGAGAGAGAGTGAGACAAACAAGGTACTAAGGCACACTCGTAAACGAAAACTGGGAGAATAGTCAAGAGATAAAAAGCAGAATTGGGAAAGCTCGAGCCGCCTTTAATACAAGAAATAACCTCTTTAAAAACCATGAGCTTTACCTTAACACCAAAGTACGCATGTTGAGGTGCTACACTATTTTACGGAGTCTAGTCCTGCACACCAAATAAAGCAACTACAAAAAGACTTAAAGCCTTTGAAATGTGTCTATATCGACGTGGATACGTATACGTATCCTGCGGAAATATTGAAAGGACCGAATAACAAACATCGAAGTTTTACACAGAATGGAAGAAAGAGAAGGAGATCGTGGGTACCATCAAAACCCTCAAGCTTTAATATCTGAGCCATATCATGAGGAACAAGAACAAGTACGCCATAATACATTAAAGGAAAGATAAACAGCAAGCGAGGTCCCGGACAAAGGAGAATATTATGGTTGCAGAACATAAACATAACAACCGTTGATAGAGTAAGTAACATAATGAGTGACAGGCACTGGCCTCTTGAATATTACATAAGTAAATAAATTCTACAATAATATAATCTTCAATACCTATTGTAGAATTTATTATTAATTTAAAACAACAATATCTAATTTTAATTGTTTAAAACGATCTCTACTTAAAGCTTTAGTAAAAATATCAGCAAGTTGATATTCAGTAGGAATATATTTAACATCAATTTCACCTTGTTGATACTTTTCTCTAATAAAATGATAGCGGACATCAATGTGCTTGGTTCTTTTAT